>JACGWO010000012.1:12949683-13134667 GCA_034509735.1 Sesamum alatum
AGATGTCTAAGAATCTGTTATCTATGATTATGGAGACTAACAAGTTTAATGGAACAAACTACAGCGATTGGCTGCATAATCTGAGGATTGTCCTCGATTACAAAAACCAGGCTTATGTTCTGGATAAGCCATTTCCCATAACCTTGTCGGAAGGTTCCTCGCCAGAAGAGCATTTGATGTTCGAAAAATGGCATGAGGATGACCGCAAGGGACGCAGCATCATACTGGCATCCATAAACAATGAGATCCAGGTGCAGTATGATAGGCTGGACCATGCCAGTGCGATAATGCTCCGTTTACAGGATATGTATGCGATTCCGAATAGGCATATTAGATATGCCGCCACAAAAGCATTTTCCAGCACCAAGATGACTGAAGGATCCTCTGTACATGAACATGGGATCAAGATGCTTTCCCTTGTGGAAAAACTCGAGGATCTGCTTGATAATGATACATATATAGATGTGATCCTACAGTCTCTTCCTCCCTCTTACGACCCTTTTGTCGTGAATTACAACATGAATGGGCTTGAGAAGTCCATACATGAGTTGATTAACATATTGACCCAGTTCAAAGCAAAGACCAAAAGGTCTGCGCCATCGATGTTGGGGAGGCTTCGACCTCTAAGGCGAAAGGCAAGAGGGCCGGCCGCTAGAAGAGGAAGAAGGGAAAGGCAAAAGCCGCTGCTAGCGCTCAGAGCGCTCCTGTTACCCCAGTGGGGATGGGCAAAGGAAAGGGAAAAGTTGGAACGCAACAATCGAGGGCAAATGATGTTTGCATGCATTGCCATGGAAGAGAGCATCGGAAGAGGGACTGTCCCAAGCTCCTTTCCAATGAAGGTATATTTATTATTGAGGTTAACATGATTACTAATTTGCTTCTTGGGTATTGGATACCGGCTGTGGAGCTCACATCTGCAATGATTTGCAGATGCTGAAAAGAAGCACAAAGCTAAGTAGGGACGAGGTTCTGCTGAGGCTAGGTGATGGCAAGGCTATTGCTGCTGAAGTTATAGGTCTAGTCTACTTAGTAGTTAGTGATCAAGTTAGGGTAGAATTAAAAGATTGCTATTATGTACCTAGCATGATCAAGAATCTAATTTCAATACCGTTGTTGGACAATGCTGGTTTTGAGTTCATGATCAATAAAAATTATTTTTATTTGATGAAGAATGGTTCTTTATATCTGCTAGGTAAACTTCATAATGGTCTTTATATTCTTCAACAGCGTGATTTGACCATGACTGCTCAAAACAAACGAAAAATGGATAATCAAGAAAACGCACAGATTTGGCATGCAAGGCCAGGTCACATCTCACAAGACAGGATTAGGAGGTTGGTGGACTCAAAAAGTCTAGAAATAGATGATTTGGACCATCTATCGGCCTGCGAGTCTTGTCTAAAAGGGAAAATGACCAAGAAGCCCCTTGTTAGACAAAGCATGCTTGCCAGCGGTCTGTTGGATTTGATCCATTCAAATGTCTGTGGGCCACTAAATACACAGGCCAGAGGAGGGTTTTCTTACTTCATAACTTTTACCAATGACCACTCATGGTATGGTTATGTTTACCTTATGAGAGCTGGTACAAGTCTGAGGCCTTTGGAAGGTTTAAAGAGTTCAGGCTTGAAGTTGAAAACCAAACTGGTCGCAAAATTAAAGCCCTTCGGTCGGACCGAGGTGGTGAGTATTTGAGTGGGAAATTATTGGATTACCTAAAAGAAAATGAGATTCTCTCTCAATGGACTCCTCTCGGAACGCCACAACTGAACGACGTCTTTGAAAGGAGGAATCGAACCTGTTTGGACATGGTTCGATCCATGATGAGTTTTACCAAATTGCCCTTATCCTTCTGGGTTTATGCTCTTGAGACGGCGGCCAAGTTATTAAACATGGCGCTTTCTAAGACTGTGGCTTAGACGCCATATCAGATATGGCATTGCAAGCCTACTTCCTACAAGTACTTGAGAGTGTGGGGTAGCCTTGCACACGTCAAGACATTAGTGGGAGATAAACTAGACTCAAGGTCTAGTTTGTGCAGGTTCGTCGGTTATCCTAAGAAAACTGCGGGGTATTATTTTATGATCCTTTCGAGCAAAAGGTTTTTGTTTTGAGAAACGCAGTGTTCCTGGAAAAGGGTTTTCCAACGGATACCCGTCGTGAGGAATTGCTCCTTGAGGAATCAAGTGGGGCAATACCTCAAACGGATGCAACAACATCATCTGCACCTATAGTTCCCACTGACTACATTCTTGTCCTCCAAGGTCGACTAGAGTTTCCCATCAACCTGATAGGTATGGGTTTCTGGGTTTGACCGGTCAGTTGGACAATGATCCAAAGACATACAGAGAAGCGATATCGGACATCAATTCGGGAAAATGGGTTGAGGCCATGAAAATTCGAAATGGACTCTATGAGTTCAAATAAGGTTTGGACCTTAGTAGATCCACCCAAGTGTGTCAAGCCCGTCGGGTGTAAATGGGTCTACAAACGTAGGCTTGGAGCTAACGGGGAGGTGACTACCTTCAAGGCCAGGCTTGTGGCCAAAGGTTATACTCACCAGCCTGGGTCAATTTTGAGGAAACCTATTCGCCTGTAGCCATGGCTAAGTCCATTCGAATTATGCTTGCCGTAGCTGCATGGTATGACTATGAAATATGGCAGATGGACGTGAAAACGGCCTTCCTTAATGGATTTGTTAAGGAAGAGTTCTTTATGGATCAGCCGGAGTGTTTCACATCTGTTGGAGAAGAGCAGAAGGTTTGCCATCTCCAAAGGTCCATCTATGGTCTCAAACAAACTTCTCAAAGTTGGAATATCCATTTTGATGAAGTCATAAGGGGTTACGATTTCATCAAGAACGAGTTTGACCCTTGTGTATACAAAAAGGTTAGTGGGAGCTCGGCTGCGTTCCTAGTGCTTTATGTGGACGACATCTTACTCATTGGGAATGATGTAAAGATGTTTGGTGACGCTAAAGCATGGTTGTCCACACAATTCTCCATGAAGGATTTAGGTGATGCTTCCTACATCCTAAGCATCAAGATTATCCGAGATTGATCTAAAAGGATGTTATGAATGACCCAAACCTCGTATGCTGAGATAGTCTTGAAGAGATTCAATATGGAAAACTCCAAACGAGGATTGCTTCCTATGAGGCATGGGGTTAAACTATCCAAGAAGCAGTCTCCTAAGACTGATGAGGAAGTTAGAAGGATGTTGGACATCCCCTATGCTTCAGTCGTAGGCAACATATAGTATGTTGTGCAGTGCATGTTGGAATAGGTGACCAGAAAGCCAATAGGTTTGGCAATTTGTAACCTATCCGACAACTTGATATGAATGTAATATTATTATGTGATGAATAAGATGAGTGTTCGTCACCAATGGTACCTTCTTTGTTGCGCTCATCTTACATTTGTTAAAATGGTGTTTAACTTATATCGCAACAAAAGCCCACAGACCATGGATAACAACTCGTGCAGTTGCGCCACGCATTGGATGGTGGTCATGAAACCAACTGATTAAGAGTTGGGTCTGAAACGTTCCAAGTCGAGGACCTCGAGACAGGGCATCGAGAGTCCTAATTGAGACTTGCGTCAAGAGTCGTGTTCATTGGATGAGTGCCGTGTTTCATCGGCGACAGGCGTGGGACGCCTACACGATCTTGATGGGTTGGTCGACTGGGGTCGAGCCGACTGGACTGACTCGCGGGGATCATCATATGGAAGCCTTGGAGGCTTGGTCGGTATGATTGGATTCCCCGGTTCCGATAGTACGGGAGTAATCCTCAGACTTGAGGAATCATGGCAGTCACGTGCACAGGACGGCTGTATCTTGGATCTGGCGAGAGGTGATCATTCTGTAAAGATGTTCATTATAAGCCTTGTCCAGTGCAGTCGGAATGTGTAGCGAGGACGGTGGATTCCAAGAAGAGGATCCGTCCCCTGTGAATATTGACAGAGGTATCTCCTATGCACTCGAGACACGTTCATGCTGTTTGAAGTGTGGCCACAGTGGTTGGTCGAACAGGGAATGGTTTCCTGTGTCGACGCAATGAAGCATACGTGGTCTCGAGTATTAAGCATAGATGCCTAGTCAAGGATGGGAACCGACGCCCAATTCCATACCCTAGACTAAGGCCGGGAGACGGTAGACGGAAGGATCGTACCCGTACGGAATCGGCGCCTAAATGTTCACGCCAATTCACCAAGTCTTTAGTGCCATGGACCGTTGCTAGACGGCCACCCATGGTAACGGGCCCTTGTGGGACACGGGCCCAAGTCTAGCTGAGGGTGAACCTAAAGGGTCACACACAAATCACCGAGGAGGTTGAGAGATCAACTTGGAGTCAATCTCGAAGGATAAAATAAGTAATTGGATTACTTAAGGGAAAGTCCATTGGATGGACGGGCCGATATTGTATCGGGCTTTCATTTAATCGGTAAATTGGATTTTTCGATTAAATATGGAAAGTTGAGATGTTGAGCGTTGGATCTTTTAATTGGATTAAAAGATCAACGGGAATAATTTAAGTGGACATTAAATTGGATTTAATATTGGGTTCGTCGTAATTGGATTACGATAAAACCCGGTCCGTTAAATTATACCGAGAGGAGAAATAATTCCTAATTTGGAATAGGAAGAAGTTGGACTTCCTCCTTAATTAAACATAGCCGACATGCTCCCTTGGAGGAAGCAAAATCAGCCATGTTTCATGCTAGGTGGTATGTTGACGTGTCTCTTTTGGAAAGAGACAAATCAACTCCAATCAAGCTCTTCCCTTTTGGTATGATTTGATCATACCATAAATTTTGGTAGGCTTGATTGAAGAATTGATGGTGATTGATTGGAATGAATCTAGACATCCTTGGATGAACCTAGACACATTCCAATAATCACATTAATTATGTATGTATATTAGAATATACAACACCTAGCATAAGTGATTTCATTATTCATCTTTTTCTAGGAAAAAAGAGAAGACAAAAATCCTCTCCTCTCTCTCAATTTTCGTGCTCCCTCCCTCTCTTACACTTGTGTTCTTCACTTGATTTTGAATCAAGAAGAAGAACAAAGTAAGCTTAAGAGAACACTAATTCATAGTGTTCTTCTCTTAAACCGATTCCTTCCTAAACCCATTCTTTTCTAGCAAGAAGAACGTGTGTTTCTTCCGGTGTGGTGTGGATCACCTTTGGAGAATCCATACGTTTGGATTTCGTGAGCATTCCGGAGAAGGAACAACGCTAGTAGCCGGGAGCATACGCTAAACAATCAAAGGTAACGGTTTTATTACGCTTTGATTTGATTCCCTTTATATATCTATGCCTATGTGTTTAAAATATATGTTTTAATATTTACACATCCTACATCGAACGCCCGGTTGAGCACCAAGGGTACACCCCTTGGGATTTCGCGTATTTTGAATTTTTATTTAAATTTACGCACTTTCTCGCCTTTCTCGCTTCCGCTCGCGCTCCCGGGCGGATCCACTTGTCCTTCAAGTGGTATCAGAGCCCGGTTCGATGTAAGGGGCATAGATCTATGTGTTTGGTATGATCTACTTGCTTTTAATGGCTTTATTGGCATGTTAGATTGCATAAATATATGAATAATATGATGATTCAATTGTTTTGGATTTAATGGACTTTTGGCATGCTTAATTTTGTTAGATTGGATCTAAAATTTGCATGCTTATTCTCAGAATAATATTAATTTTATTGTGCTAAACAGTTTTGAAAAAAAAAAAAAAAAAAAAAAAATTTGGTCGGGCCGGCAGTGGCCGCGCGCAGCTGTGCGCGCGCGCGCTGTGCGCAGCCGGCCGCTGCTGGCCGAGGGCCAGCGCGGCGGCACAGCGCGCGCGCTGCCTGTGCGCGGGCGGCCGGCCAGCACAACGGCTGGGCCGTTTTGTGCCGTTTTTTCGACTTTTTCCGGAAAAATTCGATTTTCTGTATTTTCTGCACAATATTCTGAAAATATGTTAATTTTGCATTTTTCATTTTGGAATAATTGGATTATTCCTTGGATTAAATTTCTTAATTAATTTTGATTAATACATGCATTGGAATGCATTTTTTTAAATGTCCATTAAATTTAAAATTTGAATTTTGCATATTATTTGTATATTTATGCTTTTGTGATGTTGGACATCACTTGGGTATTTGGAATATCCATTGGTTATTTATGCATGATTATTTGGAATAATTATGTTATAATGTGAGTTGATGGAAATCAACATGGGATGATCACAAAGCCCTAGACCTTGTGTATGGATGAATGAATGTTCATTTATTTTCTGTTGGGTGGGGCCTGCGTGCCTCTTGTTTTTGGGACTATCATCTCCCGTATTTTTCAGCCTCATGATGTTAAGGCTTGTTTTCCTTATTACCAATGTATTACTTTCAGTTGTAATGAGAGTAGATAGGATTGGTGAGGTTTCAATTTTAACAAGCAATTGGAGTCGGAGACCCCAAGGAGGAGCATCAAGGCGTGAAACAAGAGCACTACAAGGCCCATTGGAATGACAATGGGTATATTACTATTGTAATAATTTAGGACCACCCTAGACAGACCATAGACTCACTGCGGGCTCAGTGGGTCGCATAGGTTGGGCTTGTGATCATCCTAACAGGGGTATGCTATGTTTTCTGCATGCGGCGTATTTATTTATCGCTTTAAATATTGGATATTTATGCATGCTAAAACAGCCATAATGTGATGAGGTCTCGGTCATACACAAACTCTCATTTGGTTGGACCAAATTAAATATTAGGCCCAGAACGGACTTGGATCAAAATGGTATTTTGGTCTGTCCGAGCCTTCCATCCACAGCAATGTGGTGAGGAGCTACCACTACCCAAGTGTGGTCTCACGAGTCGTGGCACACTTGGACTAGGGGAAAGCTGCACTATTGTTGTGAACAAAAAGACTGCGCTCGCTGTTTCCCTGTCTCACGAGTCGTGGGGGGCGACAGTTTGAGGCATGATTTGGTTGATGGGTCGGGCCCAACACTGAGTAACATGGTTCGCTTGGAGTCCTCGGAACCATGCGAATAGGTGAGGCAAAATATCTTGGGAATCTCATTGGATGAGAATTTATTGGATATCTCCCACGAGGTTTTCTTCATGTGAATCGTAAAAGCGGGGCATGGAGATTACGCTTGTGGATCCCAAGCCCACTAGAAATAGTTTCCCGAAACTCCGCTTGAGAGTGGCGGACTTTCGTATAAATAGTGGGAGGGTTAAAGACTAAAAGACCAAGTCTTTCAACTTAAACAAATAATATTACCATCATCTGCTGATTTCTGCTTTACACTTTCATTAATGTAGATATGTCTAAGAACCCGTTAACCATGATTCTTGAGACTAACAAATTCAACGGAACGAACTACTTGGACTGGCTGAGAAACCTGAGGATTGTCCTCGGTTTCGAGAACCAAGGCTACGTCTTGGACGAGCCGCCACCGAGCGACTTACCGGAGGGGTCCATGCTTGAAGAACGTTTGACGTTCGAGAAATGGCATGAGGACAACCGGAAAGTACGCAGTATCATACTGGCTTCGATGTCTAACGACATCCAGAAGCAGTATGAGAGGCTGGACAACGTCTCCGCCATAATGCTCCGCATGAACGAGGTTTATGCGGTTCCGGATAGGCATATTAGATATGCCGCCACAAAGGCATTCTTTGGCACCAAAGCTCGCTGAAGGAGCGTCTGTACAGAGTCATGGGGTCAAGATGCTCTCCCTAGTGGAGAAACTCGAGGACCTTAAAGCTGGGCTTAACAATGACACGTACATTGACGTAATCCTCCAGTCGCTTCCTCCATCCTATGACCCGTTTGTTGTAAACTACAACATGAATGGACTTGAGAAGTCTATTCATGAGTTGATCAACATGCTAGTCCAATACGAGGCAACGACCCACAAGTCGGCGCCGGCGGTATTGATAGGAGAGGCTTCGACCTCCAAGGTGAATGGCAAGAGGGCCGGACGCTGGAAAGAGGAAGAAGGGCAAAGGGAAGACGGTTGTGGCCCCTGCTCACGCTCCGGGCGTCCCTGTTGCTCCGGTTGGACCGAGCAAAAAGGAAAGGAAAGGCCCGTGGTTCTCAGCGGTCCAAGGCAAATGATGTCTGCATGCATTGCCAAGGGAAAGGGCATTGGAAGAGGGAGTGCCCACAACTCCTCTCCAACCCAGGTGTGTTTATGGTTGAAGTTAATATGATTACTAATTCTGCTTCATGGGTATTGGATACCGGGGTGTGGTGCTCACATCTGCAATGATTTGCAGGCACTGCAAAGAAGCAGAAGGCTAACCAAGGATGAGATGATCCTAAAGGCTAGGCGATGGCAAGGCCGTTGCTGCGGAGGCCGTAGGATCACTAGAGTTAGCCATTAGTAGTCATGTTAGGATTGTACTGAACGACTGTTTCTATGTACTAGCATGATTAAAAATATTGTTTCAATCCCGGTCCTTGATAAGGAGGGATATGAATTTACCATTAATAAAAACGGTTTTTCATTATCAAAGATGGTATTTCTCATTTGCTTGGTACATTGGTCAACGGTCTGTACATACTTCAACAGTCTAATTGGATTATGACTGCAGAACACAAACGAAAACGTGATGATCATAATAACGCACAGATATGGCATGCGAGGTTAGGTCATATCTCTAAAGATAGGATAAGAAGGTTGGTGGACTCAAAGAGTCTAGAAATAGACGATTTGGACAACCTACCGACCTGCGAATCCTGTCTAAAGGGAAAGATGACCAAGAAACCCTTTGTTGGACAAAGTACGCTAGCCAGTGGTCTGTTGGATTTGATCCAAACAGATGTCTGTGGTCCACTAAATACTCAGGCTAGAGGTGGGTACTCATACTTCATAACCTTTACCAATGATCGTTCACGGTATGGTTATGTTTACCTGATGAGGTACAAGTCTGAAGCCTTTGGAAGGTTTAAGGAATACAGACTTGAAGTAGAGAACCAAACGGGTCGAAAGATCAAAGCCCTTCGGTCGGACCGAGGTGGAGAGTATTGAGTGGTGAGTTCACTGATTATCTAAAAAGAGAATGGGATTCTCTCTCAGTGGACCCCTCCTGGAACACCGCAGCTTAATGGTGTGTCTGAAAGGAGGCATCGGACCTTGTTGGACATGGTCCGATCCATGATAAGTTTTACCGAACTACCCCTTTCTTCTGGGGATACGCTCTTGAGACGGCGGCCAAAGTTTTGAACTTGGCGCCATCTAAAAAGGTATCCCAGACGCCATATGAGATATGGCATGGCAAGCCTGCCTCCTACAAATACTTGAAAGTGTGGGTTGCCCGCATATGTCAAGAGATTAGTGGAGATAAACTGGACTCGAGGTCTAGTTTGTGCAGGTTCATCGGCTACCGAAAGAAACTGTGGGGTATTATTTCTATGATCCCTCCGAGCAAAAGGTTTTTGTCTCGCGAAACGCAGTGTTCTTGGAAAAAGGTTTTCCATCGGATCGTCGACGCGATGAGGTGCTCCTTGAGGAATCAAGTGAGGTACCCCATGAGGCGGCAGTGACATCTGAGCCAGTGGTTCCCACTGATATTGTTCCAGTCCTCCGTAGGTCGGCCAGAGTATCCCATGCACCTGATAGGTATGGATTTCTGGGCCTGACCGATCAGTTGGATAATGATCCAAAGACGTACGGAGAAGCGATGTCGGACATCGATTCAGACAAGTGGCTTGAGGCCATGAAATCCGAGATGGACTCGATGGGTACAAACAAGGTTTCGACCCTAGCAGATCCACCAAAAGGGGTTAAACCCGAAGCTGGAACATACGTTTTGATGAAGTCATACGGGGATATGATTTCATCAAGAACGAGTCCGATCCTTGTGTATACAAGAAGATCAGTGGGAGCTCAGTTACATTTCTGGTGCTTTACGTGGATGACATCTTGCTCATTGGGAATGATGCTAAGATGTTGGGTACCACTAAAGCTTGGCTGTCCATGCAATTCTCCATGAAGGATATGGGCGAGACATCCTACATCCTTGGCATCAAGATCTACAGGGATAGATCTAGAAGGATGTTAGGAATGGCCCAATCCTTGTACATTGAGAAAGTCTTGAAGAGATTCAAGATGGAGAACTCAAAACGAGGATTCCTTCCTATGAGGCATGGAATTAAGATATCCAAGAAGCAGTCTCCTAAGACTGATGAGGAGCTTAAAAGGATGTTGGACATCCCCTATGCTTCAGCCGTAGGCAGCATACAGTATGCTGTTCAGTGCACTAGACCTGATGTGGCTTTCGCTTTGAGCGTAACTAGCCGATATCACTAGAGTGCAGTAAAGACTATCCAAAAGTACCTGAAAAGGACTAAGGACATGTTCTTGATCTACGGCGCTGGAGGGTTGATACTGGAAGGCTATAGCGACGCTAGCTTCCAGTCGAATGACGATGATGCCAAGTCTCAGTATGGTTTTGTATTTAGACTAAATGGTGGCGTGGTTACTTGGAAGAGTTCCAATAGGCTACCACGACGGACTCCACCATAGAGTTTTGAATACATAGCGGCTTTGGAAGCTGCTAAGGAGTGGTTTGGTTAGTGGGAGCTCGGCTGCGTTCCTAGTGCTTTATGTGGGACGACATCTTACTCATTGGGAATGATGTAAAGATGTTTGGTGACGCTAAAGCATGGTTGTCCACACAATTCTCCATGAAGGATTTAGGTGATGCTTCCTACATCCTAAGCATCAAGATTATCCGAGATTGATCTAAAAGGATGTTATGAATGACCCAAACCTCGTATGCTGAGATAGTCTTGAAGAGATTCAATATGGAAAACTCCAAACGAGGATTGCTTCCTATGAGGCATGGGGTTAAACTATCCAAGAAGCAGTCTCCTAAGACTGATGAGGAAGTTAGAAGGATGTTGGACATCCCCTATGCTTCAGTCGTAGGCAACATATAGTATGTTGTGCAGTGCATGTTGGAATAGGTGACCAGAAAGCCAATAGGTTTGGCAATTTGTAACCTATCCGACAACTTGATGTGAATGTAATATTATTATGTGATGAATAAGATGAGTGTTCGTCACCAATGGTACCTTCTTTGTTGCGCTCATCTTACATTTGTTAAAATGGTGTTTAACTTATATCGCAACAAAGCCCACAGACCATGGATAACAACTCGTGCAGTTGGGCCACGCATTGGATGGTGGTCATGAAACCAACTGATTAAGAGTTGGGTCTGAAATGTTCCAAGTTGAGGACCTCGAGACAGGGCATCGAGAGTCCTATTGAGACTTGCGTCAAGAGTCGTGTTCATTGGATGAGTGCCGTGTTTCATCGG
Source organism: Sesamum alatum (assembly GCA_034509735.1). Lineage (NCBI taxonomy): Eukaryota > Viridiplantae > Streptophyta > Magnoliopsida > Lamiales > Pedaliaceae > Sesamum > Sesamum alatum. The sequence continues at coordinate 12,961,017 of JACGWO010000012.1, forward strand.
CGACAGGCGTGGGACGCCTACACAATCTTGATGGGTTGGTCGACTAGGGTCGAGCCGACTGGACTGACTCGCGGGGATCATCATATGGAAGCCTTGGAGGCTTGGTCGGTATGATTGGATTCCCCGGTTCCGATAGTACGGGAGTAATCCTCAGACTTGAGGAATCATGGCAGTCACGTGCACAGGACGGCTGTATCTTGGATCTGGCGAGAGGTGATCATTCTGTAAGATGATCATTATAAGCCTTGTCCAGTGCAGTCGGAATGTGTAGCGAGGACGGTGGATTCCAAGAAGAGGATCCGTCCCCTGTCAGTATGTGACAGAGGTATCTCCTATGCACTCGGAGACACGTTCATGCTGTTTGAAGCTGTGGCCACAGTGGTTGGTCGAACAGGGAATGGTTTCCTGTGTCGACGCAATGAAGCATACGTGGTCTCGAGTATTAAGCATAGATGCCTAGTCAAGGATGGGAACGACGCCCAATTCCATACCCTAGACTAAGGCCGGGAGACGGTAGACGGAAGGATCGTACCCGTACGGAATCGGCGCCTAAATGTTCACGCCAATTCACCTAGTCTCTAGTGCCATGGACCGTTGCTAGACGGCCACCCATGGTAACGGCCCTTGTGGGACACGGGCCCAAGTCTAGCTGAGGGTGAACCTAAAGGGTCACACACAAATCACCGAGGAGGTTGAGAGATCAACTTGGAGTCAATCTCGAAGGATAAAATAAGTAATTGGATTATTTAAGGGAAAGTCCATTGGATGGACGGGCCGATATTGTATCGGGCTTTCATTTAATCGGTAAATTGGATTTTCGATTAAATATGGAAAGTTGAGATGTTGAGACGTTGGATCTTTTAATTGGATTAAAAGATCAACGGGAATAATTTAAGTGGACATTAAATTGGATTTAATATTGGGTTCGTCGTAATTGGATTACGATAAAACCCGGTCCGTTAAATTATACCCGAGAGGAGAAATAATTCCTAATTTGGAATAGGAAGAAGTTGGACTTCCTCCCTTAATTAAACATAGCCGACATGCTCCCTTGGAGGAAGCAAAATCAGCCATGTTTCATGCTAGGTGGAATGTTGACTTGTCTCTTTTGGAAAGAGACAAATCAACTCCAATCAAGCTCTTCCCTATTTGGTATGATTTGATCATACCATAAATTTTGGTAGGCTTGATTGAAGAATTGATGGTGATTGATTGGAATGAATCTAGACATCCTTGGATGAACCTAGACACATTCCAATAATCACATTAATTATGTATATATATTAGAATATACAACACCTAGCATAAGTGATTCATTATTCATCTTTTTCTAGGAAAAAGAGAAGACAAAAATCCTCTCCTCTCTCTCAATTTTCGTGCTCCCTCCCTCTCTTACACTTGTGTTCTTCACTTGATTTTGAATCAAGAAGAAGAACAAAGTAAGCTTAAGAGAAACACTAATTCATAGTGTTCTTCTCTTAAACCGATTCCTTCCTAAACCCGTTCTTTTCTAGCAAGAAGAACGTGTGTTTCTTCCAGTGTGGTGTGGATCACCTTTGGAGAATCCATACGTTTGGATTTCGAGAGCATTCCGGAGAAGGAACAACGCTAGTAGCCGGGAGCATACGCTAAACAATCAAAGGTAACGGTTTTATTACGCTTTGATTGATTCCCTTTATATATCTATGCCCTATGTGTTTAAATATATGTTTTAATATTTACACATCCTACATCGAACGCCCGGTTGAGCACCCAAGGGTACACCCCTTGGGATTCGACGCACTTTCTCGCCTTTCTCGCTTCCGCTCGCGCTCCGGGGCGGATCCGCTTGTCCTTCAGTGCACAAGGCCCGATGTTGCTTTTGCTTTAGCGTAACGAGCAAATATTAAGCTTGTGCCGGTGAGGCTCACTGGACTGCAGTCAAGACCATTCTTAAGTACCTGAGAAGGACTAAAGATATGTTCTTGGTTTACGATGGTGGAGATTTGATTCCAGAAGGCTACAACGATGCTAGCTTCCAGTCTGATGAGGACGATGCCAAGTCTCAATCGGGATTTGTATTCAGGCTGAATGTGTTAGAATAGGTGACCAGAAAGCCGTTTGGATTGGCGGTTTTGGGAACTATTCGTTAATCTTTATTAATACAATATTATCTTGATGAATAGAGTAAGTATTCATCACTGGCATTGTGTTTGTTGTGCTTACTACTAACGTTGAACGGCGTTTCAACATCACAACAAATGCCCACAGGACAATTGGATAACCCATGTAGTTGGGCTGCGCATTGGATGGCGGCTATGAAAACCAACTTCTAAGGGTTGGTCTTAAACGTTCCAAGTCGAGGACCTCGAGACTGGGCATCGAGTGTCCTATTGAGACTTGCACTAAGTATTGCATTCACTGGATGAATGTCGAGTTTCATCGGCGACAGACGAAGGTCGTCTATGCAATTTTAGTGGGTTAGTTGACAGGGTGGTCAACTGACTGAAGTGACTCGCGGGAATCGTCATATGGAAGCCTTGGAGGCTTTGGTCGGTATGACTGGAATTCCTGGTTTCGATAGTACGGGATTAGTCCTCGGACTTGAGGAATCATGGCAGTCACGTGCATATGAAGACTATATCTTGAATCTGGCGAGATGTGATCATTATGTAAGATGGTCATTATAAGCCTTGTCCAGTGCAGTTGGAGTATGTAGCGAGGACGGTGGGTTCCAAGATAGCATCTGTCCCCATTCTGTATATGACGGTTCCAAGATAGAGTCTATGGCCATCGCAATTGATTGAGTAGGAAAGAATTTCCTACGCCGATCAATAAAGTAAACGCATCTCGGGTATGAAGCATAGTTGCCTAGTCAAGGATGGGAATCGATGCCCAATTCCATATCCTAGACTAAGGCCGGGAGACGGTCGACAGTAGGACCGTACCCGTACGGAATTGGCGCCTAAATGTTCACGCTAACATTCACTTAGTCTCTAGTGCCATGGACCGTTGCTAGACGGCCACCCATGGTGACGGGCTCCTGTTGGACACGAGCCCAAGTCTAGTTGAGGGTTAACCTAAAGGGTCACACACAAATCACCGAGGAGGTGAACGAATTGACTTGGAGTCAATTTCAGAGGATGATAAGTAATTGGATTACTTAAGGGATTGTCCATTAGATGGACGGGTCGATATTGTATCAGGCCCTCGTTTAATCGGTAAATAGGATTTATTGATTAATATGGAAAGTTGAGATGTTGGATCTTTTAATTGGATTAAAAGATCAACGGGAATTATTTAAGTGGACATTAAATTAAATTGGATTTAATTTTGGGTTCGTCGTAATTGGATTACGATAGAATCCGGTCCATTAAATTTTAACCCGAGAGGTGTGTTAATTCCATTTATGGAATAGGAAGAAGTTGGACTTCTTTCCTAAATAAGCATGGCTGAAAATTGCCACCTTGGAGGGGGCAAAATCGGCCATGTTGGATGCTAGGTGTTAGTTGACTTGTCTCTTTGGGTAAGAGACAAATCAACTCCAATCAAGCCCTTCCCTTTTGGTATGATTTGATCATATCTTAAAAGATGGTGACTTGATTGAAGAATTGATGGTGATTGATTGGGATGTATCTAGAAATCCTTGGATGAACCTAGACACATTCTAATAATCACATTAATTATGTATATATATGAGTATATACTAACATATATGGATGATGAATTTCATTATTCATCTTTTTCTAGGAAAAAGATGAACACTCTCTACCCTCTCTCTCTACTCTCTAAATCCTCTTTGTTGCTTCATTGATCTAGGATCAATTGAAGAACAATGTAAGATCGAGAAGGAACACTAATTTGATAGTGTAATCCCTTCTTCAATTTCATCCTCTAGATCCGTTTTGCTCTAGCAAGAAAAACGAGATCTCTCTTGGTGTGGTGTGGACAACTTTAGAGGGTCTCTACGTTGGGACCTCGCGTGGACGAACGTCGGAGGAATCAACGCGTGTAGCCGATCGAAATACAAAATCAAGAAAGGTATTCCGATTTACATTTATGCTCTCTGTTTCTTCTTTATTCCATAGCCACAATGCTTGTATATTCTATAGGGTAAATTACATCTACCTCCGCTGAGGTTTGTCATAATTATAAATACCCCCTAAGGTTTGTAATTTTTAACCAAAGGGCTAAACTTGACCATTTTGCCTGAAATTTTTATTAAAATTATAGAAAAATCGGTCAAGGCAAATTGCGGTATTGCTCCTCTGTGTAAAAAACTTAAGAAATCTCTCCCGGCACATAATAGTCCAAATTTTTTTTAAGAATTAAATAAAAATAATTTAGTGCATGAGGGCATTTTGGTCAGTTCACCCATAATAAATGATGGAAATTGGTTATTTGTTAGATGGTTATAAACCTCAGGGGGTATTTATAATTTTTCAAACAACGGGGGGGTATTTGTAATTATGCCAAACCTCAGGGGAGGTAGATGTAATTTACCCTATTTTATATGATTATATTATGCGTTTATACACCGATAGCCCAGGAAACGTTCAAGGGTACACCCCTTGAATGCAATTTATATTCCTTTTTAATCCGCACGTTTTTATTACCCCCATCGCGCTTCCGCCGCGTTCCCGAGCCGATTCGCTTTCCTTCAGAATGGTGGTGTGGTGGCTTGGAAAAGTTCCAAGCAGGATACCACAGTAGATTCCACCAAGGAAGCTGAGTACATAGCGGCTTCGAAAGCAGCTAAGGAGGCGGTTTGGATGAAAAACTACATCCATGAGTTGGGTGTAGTGCCTAGCATTGCCTAGCCAGTAGTTATCTTCTGTGATAACAACGAGGCTATAGCGCAAGCGAATGAACCGAGATCTCATCACCGATCCAAATACATTCTTAGACGCTACCATCTTCTTAGAGAGATGGTGGGAAGAGGTGACGTTCGGATGGACCGAGTCACATCGGCAGAAAATACGGCAGATCCACTGACCAAGCCAGTGTGGCAGGTTGCCCATACTCAACATCTTGGGAAGATGGGTTCGAGGGTCATGAGTGATTGGCTTTAGGGATAAGTGGGAGGTTGTTAGAATAGTTGACCGGAAAGCCAATTAGATTTCTTTGATGTAATCAATTTCTGACAATGTCATTGTAATTGTAATATTGTTATATGAATAAACTGAGTATTCATGTTTGGCAGTTCCATTTGTTGTGTTCGCTATTTATGTTTATTATATTAACATCACAACAAAGCCCGCAGGCCCAACGTACAACCCATGTAGTTGGGTTGCGCATTGGATGGCAGCTATGAAACCAACTTCTAAGGGTTAGGTCTGAAACGTTCCAAGTCGAGGACCTCGAGACAAGGGATCGAGAGTCCTATACAGACTTGAACTAAGGATTGCATTCATTGGATGAGTGTCGTGTTTCATCGGCGACAGACGTTGGCGTCTATGCAATATTAGCGGGTTAGTTGACAAGGGTGTCAGCTGACTGAACTGACTCGCGGGAATCGTCATATGGAAGACTTGGAGGCTTGGTCGGTATGACTCACATTCCCAGCTCCGACAGTACGAGATTAGTCCTCGGACTTGAGGAATCATGGCAGTGACATGCATATGATGGTTGTATCTAGCATCTGGTAAGAGATGTCCGTATCTGAGATACATTCATCATAAGCTTATACAGTGGAATCGGAATATGTATTGAGGATGGTGGATTCCAAGATAGGATTTGTCACATGTCAGTATATGACAGTCAAGTCTCCTATGCGCTCTGAGACAGTTTAAACTCTTATCAGTCTGTGGCGACAGCGATTGGTCGAGTAGGGTATGGTTTCCTACATCGATCGTTAGAGTAAACGTGTCTCGAGTTACCGAGCATAGTTGTCTAGTCCAGGATGGGAACCGACGCCCAATTTCATACCCTAGACTTAGACCGGGAAACGGATGATGGAAGGACCGTACTCGTATGGAACTTAGGAGCCTAAATATTCACGCCAACATTCACCTAGTCTCTAGTGCCATGGACCGTTGCTAGACGGCCACCCATGTTGACGGGCATTTTTTCGATTAATGATTAATCGGAGAACAATTAATTAAATTGGATTTAATTGAACAATTGTGTTGGACACAAGCCTAAGTCTAGCTGAGGTGAACCTAATGAGTCACACACAAATCACTTTGGATTTGGTGGAATTAATTCAGAATTAATTCCAGAAGAAGCGAATAAATATAATCGGATTAAATTTATTCAAGAGAGAAAATAAATGATTGGATCATTTATTGATAAATTTATTTGATGGATGGTCCAAGAATTAATTAATTGGATTAGTTAATTTTTTGGACTAAGAACCTTTAGATTAATTGGATTAATTTATCGGGTTTTGGCTAGAATAGTTGATTGGATAAATTATTCTTAATTTGGACTTATGTTTATTTAATTAGGTTAAATAAATAATTGGGCTTCAATTGGATTGAAATTAATTAGATTAATTAATGCCTAATGGATACATGTTTGGACTTTATTTAATTTGATTAAATACAAGTCCAAAAACATAAAGGTCCAAGTCCATTTTTCATGCAAGTTGATGCTAGTTAAGGAGGAGTTTCAACTCTTCCATACACACATGATATGCTCGAATTTTTGCTCTTTTGTGGGAGGTTTTCTTTTTGCTATCATGTATAGTGGATGTGCTAGAAGTGTGTGCATGTGGAAGTTGCCTTGGAGGTTACTTATGTAGGTGGTTTTTTGAACACTAAATTCTACATACACAAAACTACTTTGCTAGATATAATTCACTTAACTTGCTTCTTTTTGCTGGAGCTTTAAGGCCAAAAACACTCTGAAATTCTCTCTTAGTGTTCATACTTTTTAGAGAAGATTGAACAAAAACATTCCAAGGTACACTAATTGATTGTGCTTTCTTTGGAATTGTTTCTTCTTCTTTGTTTCTATTTTCTATCTAGCAATAGAGTAGAAATAAATCCATAGTGTGGTGTGGAATGCATTAGAGGAGTTCTATGTTGAGCTCTCAAGTGAACGAACGAAGAATAAAAAGAAAGGAAAAACACACGAACCCGTTCTATATAAACGAACAAAGGTTGATTTCCTGTTACATTTTTTGTACCATTGTTCTTCTCCTTTTAAGCCACATGTCCAGCATGTTTTCTTTTATTATTTATGCTTTGACAAACACCAAACACTCAGGAACTTCAAAGGGAACGCCCCTTTGAATCCAATTTAATTTATGTCTTAAATTTACGTTTTTACGCTTCCGTTGCGTTCACGGGTCGTACCCGATTCTTTCAGGTACCTGAACCGCCAGCTCCTATATGTCTGCGCCCACAGTCACCACTGACGTTCCAGTCCTTCGTAGGTCAACTAGAGTGCCTTCCCCTCCCGTGAGGAATGGCGTCTTAGGCGTGACCGGTTAATTGGATAAGGATCTTAAGATATATGGGGACGCGATGTCTGATATCGACTCGGGAAAGCGGCTTGAGGCCATGAAAGCCGATATGGACTCTATGAGCACAAACCAATTGTGGACACTTGTAGACCCACCCAAAGGCGTTAAACCAATCGGGTGTAAATGGGTCTATAAGCGTAAATTTGGCGTTGATGGACAAGTTACGACCTTCAAGGCTAGGCTAGTGGCAAAAGGCTAGACTCAACGACCCGGAATCGACTTTGAGGATGCCTATTCACCAGTAGCCATGGCTAAGTCCATCCGGATTATGCTTGGTATAGCTGCATGGTATGCCTATGAAATATGGCAGATGGACGTGAAAACGGCGTTCTCAATGGTTTCATTGAGCAAGAGATCTATATGGATCAGCCAGAGGGATTCACTGTTGTTGGAGAAGATCAGAAAGTCTGCCATCTCCAAAAGTCCATCTATGGCCTCAAACAAGCATCCCGTAGTTGGAACATTCGCTTTCATGAAGTCATACAATGATATGATTTTAGCAAGAACGAATGTGACCCTTGTGTATACAAAAACGTTAGTGGGGGCTCTATAGTGTTCCTAGTGCTTTATGTGGACGAAATTCTACTCATTGGAAATGACGTCAGAATGTCAAGTGACATAAAAGCATGGTTATCTACTCAATTTTTCATGAAGAATTTGGGTGAAGATTCCTACATTCTAGGCATCCAGATTGTCAGGGACAGATCTAAGAGAATGTTAGGACTAACCCATTACTCGTATGTGAAGAAAATCCTAAAAAGATTCAACAAGGATAACTCCAAACGAGGTTTCCTTCCCATGAGGCATGGGATCAAGTTGTCCGTCCAAGAAACAATCTCCCAAGACTGATGAGGAGCTTGAAAGTATGAAGGCCATCCCCTACGCTTCTGCCGTAGGTAGCATCCAATACGTCGTCCACTGCACGAGGCCTGACATCGCTTACGCTTTGAGTGTAACTAGTCGATATCAGTCCTATGCAGGCGAGACACATTGGAATGCAGTCAAGACATCCTTAAGTACTTGAGAAGGACTAAGGACATATTCTTGGTTTATAGCGGTGGAGAGTTGATTCTGGAAGGCTTTAACGACGCTAGCCTCCAAACAGACGACGACAATGCCAAGTCTCAATCGGGCTATGTGTTCAAACTCAATGGTGGTGTGGTGGCTTAGAAAAGTTCCAAGCAAGAAATCACAGCTGATTCCACCACTGAAGCCGAATACATAGCAGCTTCAGAAGCTGCCAAAGAAGCGGTTTGGATGAGAAACTACATCCAAGAGTTGGGTATGGTGCCTAGCATTGCCGAGCTCGTAGTTATCTTCTGTGATAACAACGGGACAATATCGCAAGCAAAGGAACCGAGATCCCATCACCGATCCAAGCACATACTTAGACGCTATCACCTTTTAAGGGAAATGGTAGGAAGAGGTGACGTTCGGATGGATTGAGTCAGCTCAGCAGACAACACAACAGATCCATTAACAAAGCCTAAATCACAAATTGCTCATACGCAACATCTTGAGAAGATAAGGATAAGGCATATGGGTGATTGGCTTTAGGTCAAGTGGGAGGTTGTTAGAATAAGTGACCGTGAAGCCAATCTGATTGGGCTTATATAGCCGATGTCTGACATTTTCAGTGTTTTAATAATAATAATGAATAAGAAAGTGATATATATATGGCTTAAATACTTTGTTTGTCTTCACGTTCTGCTTTATATTATTAAACTACTCAATGCACAAGCAAAGCCCACAGACCGAAACGTCAATCCAAGAAATTGGACTGCCCATAGGATAGCAGGTCATGAAATCCGTTTCTATGGATTAATCTGAAACACTCCAACTCAAAAGAAATCGAGATAGGGTATCGAGAGTCCGTCTAAGACTTGCACTAAGTGATTGCATTCGCATTTCATCGACAAGTGACGAGGGTCGTCCATGCAATGTTAGTGGGTCAGCCAACTAGGTGCCAGTTGACTGAGGTGACTCGTGGGAATCGTCACATGGAAGACCTTGAGTAGGGTCGATTGGTATTACTTGTATTCTCAGTTCTAGCAGTATGGGTTCGATCCTCAAACTTGAGGGACTACTGTGGTCACATACACACCATGCCTGTATCTTAGGTTTGGCAAGAGGCTACCAAGTCAAGAGACTCGATTGTCATAAGCCCTATCTAGTGCAGTCAAGATGTATAGTGTGGATAGTAGGTCCTAGAGAGGATCCGTCTCCTGTCAAAAGGGATGCAATTATATCTCATTTATACTCTGAGACTCGTTCTCCATAAGTCTGTGGCCACAGTGACTGAACAATGAGACGTTTAGTGTGGACGAGCTAAGGTTTAATTCAAGAATGGGTACCGGCGTTCTAAAGGTCCATACTCTAGACAATAGCTGTAAGATAGTGATGGAAGGATAAACGTATTGGAGAGCCAAAATATTCATGCTATAATATTCACCTAGTCTCTAGTGCCTGGACCGTTGCTAGACGGCCACCCATGGTGACGGACGAATTTCCTTCATGAGATGATTGGAGATTCGGCTATGTCTAGCTGAGGGTGAACCTAAAGAGACACACACAATCCGCTGATAACAGAGGAATTAATTTAGACTTAATCCCAGGAGTTGGAACAATTTAATTAGATTAAATTGGTTCCCCTTTTCTTGAATTGTTAATTCCTTGAATTAGATTAAGTGGAATTAACTAATAAACAAAATTTATTAGAAATAAGAAAATGGGCTTAAACTAAATATTAATTATTTAAAGCCCTATGGATTATTTAAATAAGATTTAAATATTCCATGAAAATAATCCATCAAGGTGATGGACGGATGAAATTCAAGTAGAAAGATGGAAGGCCAAGATTAGTTTGACTAAGTCTAAGTCTAATTTGACTAGGTCAAAATCGTAGTCAAAGTGTGCCTCTTAATTAGAGTTTGAAGAGGAATAGGAGTATTCTTCTTCTATAAATACTCATAGATGCACACACACAAGGTGATCATCTTATGAGCACACACATACACACACACACACCACCACCACCAACTCCTCTCTCTCTCTCTCTCTCTCTCTCTCCCCCTCTTTCTCTCTCTCGTCCCCTCTCTCCTCCTTTCTCCAAGAAAAGCCTAGTTCCATGTTTGATACAAGTGGACATTAGACAGATTGATCACGTTAATTAATAATGCTTGGTGGATTCATCCTTCGTATATTTTCTTGATTGCTTGCTAGCACGGGGATCAAGACTCGGTAGGATTGCGTGGACGATTTAGAGGGTTCCTATCTTGGAATCTTGGTGGCAAAACTGAAAGAAATATGTGGATCGTCCCGGGAGATTAACGCGAATAGCGGAAGCGCGAAATAGTGCGTAATAAAATTACAAAGCATAATTAAATGGAATTTAAATCATACATAATATACATAAACGAATCAAGGGGTGTGCCTTGATTCTCCCGGGCGTTCGGTGTATCTCATGTTCAATAAAGCACAACATGGAGGCCATAGAATTAAACCGAAAAAAACGAAATTAAGAACCTACCCGGTTGTAGTTTTGTCTTCGTTCGGCTACATGCATTGTTCCCCGTTTTGCACCAAGATCTCAAGAAGAGACCCTCTAAATCATCTCACTCGCTCCACCGGAAAGCAAACAACCCTTGTGCTAGCAAGAAATTATTTTGGGGAGAAGAGACATCGATACACGCTATGAATTAAACGCAATCAATGTCTCTTATGTTCTTAACTTGAATAAAATCAAGAAGAACAAAGTATATTTCTTGGAGAGAAGAAAGAGGGTGGACGAAATCTTGAGAGGGAATGAGAGATGAGAGTTGTAGAGAATAGTAGGTGTAAGTGTGTGTTTTTTAAGTATTTATAGAAGATGGAATTCCTATTCCTTCTCAAACTCTTCCAAAGAGACACACTTTGACTAGGATTTTGACCTAGTCAAATCCTAGTCAAATTAGGCTTTGATTAAGTCAAATTAATCATGGCCCTTCATCTCATCATTCTCTAGATCAAATCTTGTCCATCCATTTTGATGGGCTTTATGGAATGGGCCTATTTAATTCTAAATTAAATATTCCCATGGACTTTATATTAAAATCCTATTTAATATACTAAGCCCATTAATTAATGGAATGGACTTTATTTAATTCCAAATTAAATAGTCCATGGACTTTATATTAAATCCTATTTAATACCAAGCCCATTAATTAATTCCATAGAATGGGATTATTTAATTCTAAATTAAATAGTCCCATGGACTTTATATTAAATCCTATTTAATATACTAAGCCCATTAATTAATTAATGGAATGGACTTTATTTAATTCCAAATTAAATAGTCCATGGACTTTATATTAAATCCTATTTAATACCAAGCCCATTAATTAATTAATTCACCCTTTTAATCTAATTAAAAGGAAAGCCCATGCTTTGTAAAATTCATAAATCTAATTTATGAACTCAAGCCCGATTATTCCAAATAATACATCGAGGCTTGTATCTCCAAGAAGTATAATTTAATTCCATTAAATTAAAACCTTCTCCCGGAATTAATTCCAAATTAATTCCCTTTCATTTGGTGTAGCGGGTGTGACTCTTTAGGTTCACCTTTCAGCTAGACTTGGACCTACTTTTCATTATTTCATAACTAAAGTAGTCCGTTACCATGGGTGGCCATCTAGCAACGGTCCATGGCACTAGAGACTAGGTGAATTTATGGTGTGAACATTTAGGCTCCGAGTTATACGCAGGTGCGGTCCTACGACGCTCGATACGTACGGGTACGGTCCTACTGTCGCCTGTCTCCCGGCCTTTAGTCTAGGGGTCGGTTCCCATCGTTGACTAGGCAACTATGCATAATGCTCGAGATAGGTTTAACTCGACGTAGGAAATCCTTTCCCACTACATCAAGTGCTATGGCCATAGACTTTGTGAGTCTAAACCATCTCCGAGCGCATAGGAGATCTTGCTGTCATATCCTTTGACAGGGGACAGATCCTATCTTGGAATTCACCGTTCTTACGTACTCCGACTGCACTGGACCAGGCTTATGATGACCATGTGATATAATCGGTCAAATTTCACCAGATCCAAGATACAGCCTTAGTATGTAGGGGACTGCCGTGATCCTCAAGTCCGAGGACTAATCCCGTACTATCGGAACCGGGAATACGAGTCATACCGACCAAGCCCGAGTAGCTTCTATATGACGATTCCCGCGAGTCACCTCAGTCGGCCGCTCCCCAGCAGGCCGACCCACTAACACTGCTTAGACGATCCTCGTCACCCGTCGATGAAACACGACAGCAGATGCTTAGTGCAAGTCTCAAATGGATTCTCGATGCCTGTCTCGAGATTCCTTTGACTTGGAGTATTTCAGACTGATTCGGTGAAACTGATTTCATGAACCTACCTCCAAGCGTAGTTCCAATTTCCCGAAATGTTATTTCAGTCTGTGGGCGTTTGTTGTGACATCGTATCGATGCAAGCAGTAAGTACAAACAAACTCATGCCTATGAATCCTTACTACATTCATTAACATAATATTACTTGTTCACAGATTGACGAATGGTTCTCAGAACAGCCAATACCATTGACTTTCTGGTCACCTATTCTAACAATCTCCCACTTGACCAATAAGTCAATTACCCACTTTGTTCAGAATCCTCTGAGTATGAGTAATCTACGATACCGACTAAGGTATTGTGAGTCCGCTTATATTTCCTTGCGAAGCAATACGGTCTAACCGTGTTACCTCTATCCACCATTGCCTCTTAGAGATGGTGGTTGTCTAAGAATATTTTTCGTGGATCTTGTGATGAGATCTCGTGCCAATACTCCCATAGCCAAGTTGCCTGCCATATAGGCGAACATGGCTTGGTCGTGCTAGGCGCCACGTCCATCCTATGGATGCGGTCTTCATCAGTAACCACTATCCGATGCACTCGTCATTGGGCCTGACTGTGCATACCTTTGAGACTAACTGGTTTTCACTTATGCTCTGAAAGCTAGTATCGCTTTAGCCTTCCAAAAACAACTCTCAATAGACGGTGCATCATGAACACATCTTTAGTCCTTATTCAGGTACTAAGGATCGTTCTTGATTGCTGTCTTCAACCCTGCAGTGCATTACCGATTTATGTTGAGCCATGCTAGAAGCACTCTCAACATCGGTTCCTATGCACCGAGTAAACATATCATATGTTTACCTAGGTTTAAGACGTAGGGGATACTCAACATCCAAGCCTTCTCATTAGTCCACCGTGACTAAGTCTTGAATGGCTTGATGCTTTATGCATAGTATCCAAGTTTTCTCATCAGTCTTACTATGACTGAGTCTTGAACAACTTGTCTCTCTACATATATGAGTTTTTCTCATCAGTCCACCATGACTGAGTCTTTGAAAAGCTCAATTCATGAAATGTATGTGGGATCCCTAAAATGTCATGGAGAATTTTCGTGAGTTACGGTTTGTGTTTTAGTGATTCCTAATGCCTTGAATTCATCCATGAATCAAGACATTACACACTTAAACACTTGGAACGCCATTTCTACTCCCACTGATCACCTACGTCGTTTAAGATCGAGTCATGCTCCGTATGAGCTCGTCAAAACGAATATTCCAGTTATGCGGTGTTTCAAACCTTGTTTGAATTTCCTAGTGGATTCTATGGCTCCTCTCCATAAATCCTACTACGATGTCCAACATCACATTCCGCAGGTCATTTGGATTACTATCCAAATTTGACCGAACATATCCCGATCACTCGTACCTTTTACGACATTCGGGTTCGTTCTTAAGGGGACTTGGAATATGATCAATTTAAGATAGAAATGCAATTATAAGCAACGTTTTAGCATTATTCTGTCGTCAACCTACACAAACCAGACACCGAGTCTAATTTGCCTCCCACTAGTCCCTTGACGTATGTAGGATCCTTCTACATGCTCAAGAACTTTGTCGGGACATAGGCTTGCCAAACCATGGCTCCTTGTGCTTGACTCCTAGCAAAGTGCCATGTTCCTTACGTTGGCAATTTTGAGTCTACGTCTACACGGGCTAAGGTAATTGGGCGAAACTTCGATGGATCTTCGTCCAACGAGATTCGATCATTCCCTTTATCATAGACCGTCATATTTGGCCTTTATAGGAAATGTTTCATTGAGAATTCCATTCTCAACTTGGATGCTCAAGGGCTCCCACTAAATACACGGCCTTTTCGATCCTATCGAAACAGGTTTAATTTTGCAACCATTTATGGTTCACCTCCTTAAGTCTAATTCCCAAACCTCCTATGGGATCTTTAGACTTTTGAACCCTCTTATGGTCTTGTGTATTAGTAACCTACAGTTGTCTTATTGGCTCCCTTCCAATAGACTATTTGGCAAGCCTACTTTGTCCAACAAAGAGCTTTTGGACTTTTATTCTTCATAAAAGACTTGTAAATTTAGTCGATTCGAATCATCTATTTCTAGATTCATCAAACTTTCCAATTTACTTATCGTTTAATAAGAAGAAATGTCCTAGCTGTTGTAGATGCCAAATCTGCAAGTTGGTCTTGATTAATCCATTTAGATAATTTGAATTTTGAGTATCCATAAACCTTTTATGGGATGGTATTTTAGGAATTTACGTACTAGCAAACATGAATCATTATTCAATAATTTTGTTTGATCAAATATGTATGTAATAAAACCTTTGTCCAACAAAGAGACATACTTTTGATCATGCTAGGTTACGTAATTCCTATATTATCCTAACATGATCACGATTATGAGCCTAACAAGTCTCTAGTCCTTTTCATCAATGGACCTTGCCATTGTTGAATCCTAGAACTGTTCTTGGCTTTTAAGTCCTTATTCACTTTCTGCAAACCACCTGCAGATTAGTGATAGGAATGGTATCAAATACCAAATAGAGATCATGTCAATACTCAATATCAAATTTTACCTACATTGGAGAGAGGTTTAGAATACTCCCCTTTCCAATGGCCCTCTTTACGACAGTAAATGCTTACGTTCTTAGAATCTATTGACTGCTTGAACCTTTTGCTCTTTCCTTTACCTCCACCTTGTGTTGTAAAGGAACAACACTTGAAGTGCTGCAATAGTTGATGTTACCTTACCCTTCTTCCTCTTTTAGCGTCTGGCACCCTTGCCTTTCGCTATGGAGGTTGAAGCCTCTCCTACTAGTACCAACGGCGCAGATTTTGCAATCGTTGCCTCGTACTAGACCGACATAATTACCAACCTATGAAGATCTTTTTCTAAGCTCATTCATGTTGATAATTAATGGTTCGTAGGAGGAAGGAAGAGACTGAAGGATCATGTCAATGTACGTCTCTAAGACTGACGTGGAGGTCTTTTGAGCTTCTCCACTAGGGATTGCATCATCACTCCATGTTCTTTGTACCGACATCCCTTCCGTCATCTTAGCTCCAAACATGCCTTCGTTGCATTTTACCCCACATGCTGGTCCAAGACCATATAGACATGATGCAAACGAAGCATAGTTTGAGCCAACATCATTATATCCTACTTGTCGGTGGTCATCCTTCAACTTTTGAACGCCAAGCGTTGCCTTAGTTGTCGACCCCTCCGGCAAGGGCTGAGGAACGTCCTCATTCCGGTATGTGAGTTAAGGTTCTGGAAATCTAAGACCATCTTAAGATTTCGCAGTCAATTCGTCTAATTGGTTCCTTTTTAATGAGCCTCTTAGTGATATGTTTGGTGGATTCTTAGACATTCACAACATATATGAAACAGAAAATAATAAGCAGAATGAAGTAATATTTTGGTTAAGTCTCGGTCTTTAGTCCTTAACCTCTCCCACTATTTCTACGAAAACACGGCACTCTCAAACGTTGTTTTCGGGAAATCCTTTCCTAGTGGGGTCGGGATCCACAGCGATCTCCCCCATACCCCGCTTTTACGATTCGCATGGGAAAAGAACCCGTGGGAGGTATTCCATACCATTCTCGTTCCACGAGATTCCCAAGATAATTGCCTCACCCTTTCACGTGATCCCGAGGACTCCAAGCGAATCACGTTATTCGGGCGTTAGACCCGACCCAATCAACCGATTCATAAACTCACTGCTACCTCCACGACTCGTGAGACAGGTAACAGTAGTCTACTCATCGTTCATGACAAAGTGCAGCTTCTTTTAAGCACGATAGTCGTGCCACGACTCGTGAGACCACGCTATCGACCTAAAAGATCTTCCTCACTTTTGCCATGGATGGAAGGCTTGGACAGACTCCCAGAGTCCTAGTCCATTTATTAAGGGTCTATATTTAACTTGGTTTAACCAAGTGAGAGTTTTGATAGAACGAGACCTCATCACATATTAAGTATTGCATTGCGTGCGTTATGGCAAAAATATTCTAAGCGTGAATGTAACCATACATAAAGCATATAGAATAATCATAAGCATAAAATACGCATCGCATGCAAAATAAAGTCTAGCACGCCCCTGTAGGATGATCACAAGCCCAAACCTATGCGACCCACTGAGCCCGCAGTGGATCTATGGTCAATCTAAGGGTAGGCCCTACACTATTACAAGTTTTAATAACCCATTACATGCAATGGGCCTTGTAAGTCCTCTTTATCTTCTTGGGCTCTCCATCGTGGGCCTACACCGGGCTTCTTCTCCATGGATCCTCCGTGGGCCATCTGATGGCAACCTCCATGGGCCTCCAACACCTTGGGCTTATCTTCTCTTGCAGCTTTTATTTACAAAAAGAATAAAACCTCACCACTAATTCTACTCTCATTACATCATAAAATAAGAAACCCAATTAAACATTTGGGGGAGTACATTGGGAGGGAGAGAGAAAGCCTTATTATTCCAAGGCACTAGAAGAGAGACAGAGAGGAAAATAAAGAGGCACACAGGCCACAACCCAACAAATAAATGTAAATAAACCATACATGCGGTCTAGGGGCTTTGTGATCATCCTTTGTCAAATCAATTAACACAAATAGCACAAATACATATCCCACGTAAAATATGCTATACCAACATCCATGATAATCCATACCATAAAATAAATGCAGAAACTACATGTAAAATATCCACACCAAACATTGGATAATAGTGCAACCTATGCACAACGATTTTTGTTGGAAAAACCTTTTCCATAATTAACAAGGCAATATTAATTCTATGAAATATAAAATCTCAACCAAAATTAAAATGCCCCAAGTTAATTAATTAAGAAAAATTCCCAGAATTATACAGAAAAATCAAATTTTTCGGAAACACAAAAATCAACAATTCAAGAATATGCCCATTTATTCAAGAATTCCAAAATCCAACATTCGTGCAATATTAATACATGTCAAGATCTACTCATACTCAAGCCATAAAATAACCATGATGTCCAACATCATAAAACGCAGAAATTATTGCGAAATTTCACATGTGAATTTTGATCATTGGTGCAACCATTGCAAAAATTAAATCTTGTTAGGAAACCCTTTCCTCATCAACCAAGCAATATTTATTTTAGAAATTCCAAAATCTCAAAAAATAAATATTCTAAGTCAACGGGTTCAGAATAATGCAGAAAATATCATAAAAATAATACAGTAAAAACAGTTTTGAAAAACGAGCCAAAAACGGGAGAGAAAACGGAAAACGGCACAGCCGGCCGGCAGGCGCGCGCGCGCGCGCGCGCAGGCTCCTCTGCCTGCGCGCACAGCGCGCGCGCGCCAGCGCATGCCGTGCGCGCGCCCAGCGCGCGCCTGCGCCTAGCGCTTGCGCGCGCGCGCACGCGCGCAGGCGCCCATGCCTGCGCGCGCGGCCGGCACAGCGCGCGCGCTGTCCGCGCACGCTGGGCGCGCTGGCCGGCGCGCGCAGGCCCCTGCCTGCACGCGCGCCCGGCCGCGCCCCTGTGCGCGCGGCCAGCGTGCTGCTGCTGCCGGTTCGCCGTTTTTCACTTCTTTTTCGATTTTTCATGCAATTTTTCTGAACCACAAGATAAATAAAACCCTAGAACATGTATAAACACATTCAAGAAAACCAAGATCCAAAATCCCATGCAAAATTAAAACGCCAATAAATATCTACGATAAACATGCTATAAACGTAAATTAAAACACGTTTATCATGCTTAAACGCACATAGCACATAGAATTCTAGGCCTATACACCGAACCGGGCTCTGATACCACTGAAAGAAATATGTGGATCGTCCCGGGAGATTAACGCGAATAGCGGAAGCGCGAAATAGTGCGTAATAAAATTACAAAGCATAATTAAATGGAATTTAAATCATACATAATATACATAAACGAATCAAGGGGTGTGCCCTTGATTCTCCCGGGCGTTCGGTGTATCTCATGTTCAATAAAGCACAACATGGAGGCCATAGAATTAAAACCGAAAAAAACGAAATTAAGAACCTACCCGGTTGTAGTTTTGTCTTCGTTCGGCTACATGCATTGTTCCCCGTTTTGCACCAAGATCTCAAGAAGAGACCCTCTAAATCATCTCACTCGCTCCACCGGAAAGCAAACAACCCTTGTGCTAGCAAGAAATTATTTTGGGGAGAAGAGACATCGATACACGCTATGAATTAACGCAATCAATGTCTCTTATGTTCTTAACTTGAATAAAATCAAGAAGAACAAAGTATATTTCTTGGAGAGAAGAAAGAGGGTGGACGAAATCTTGAGAGGGAATGAGAGATGAGAGTTGTAGAGAATAGTAGGTGTAAGTGTGTGTTTTTTTAAGTATTTATAGAAGATGGAATTCCTATTCCTTCTCAAACTCTTCCAAAGAGACACACTTTGACTAGGATTTTGACCTAGTCAAATCCTAGTCAAATTAGGCTTTGATTAAGTCAAATTAATCATGGCCCTTCATCTCATCATTCTCTAGATCAAATCTTGTCCATCCATTTTGATGGGCTTTATGGAATGGGCCTATTTAATTCTAAATTAAATATTCCCATGGACTTTATATTAAAATCCTATTTAATATACTAAGCCCATTAATTAATGGAATGGACTTTATTTAATTCCAAATTAAATAGTCCATGGAACAACACGTGTAGCGGCACGAAAATAAAACTACAACCGGGTAGGTCTTTAATTTCATTTTCGTTTCCACCCTATGGCCACCATGATATTGCATATTTACTTTGATCATGAGATACACCGAACACTCGGGAGGTTCAAGGGAACACCCCTTGAACGTGTATTTACATTTCAGTTTAAGCATGTTTTATTTTTATCGCGCTTCCGCATTCCGTGCTCCTCCCAGGACGATCCACACTAGCTTTCAATAACAACAGGGCTATTTTGCAGGCAAAGGAACCGAGTTCTCATCACAGATCCAAGCACATACTTAGAGACTAGCACCTGTTCATGGAAATGTTAGGAAGAGGCGACGTTCGGATGGACCGAGTCAGCTCAGCAAGCAATACAACAGATCCTTTGACAAAGCCCATGTCACTAGATTTCAAGTGAGTTTAATGTTACAACTTTGAGATCTCAAGTGAGTTTAATATTACAACTTTGAGATCTCATCACATTAAGTATTTTGCATGCTTATTGTCTTTATATCAAATATAAATGCAAGGAACAATAAACATCACATGCAATAAGCCTAGCACACCCTGTAGTTGATCATAAGCCTACGATTTACTGAATCCGTAGTGGATCATTGGTCAATTTAGAGTTAAAAAGAACCTACACTATTACATAATCATTACACATTTACATGTCTGGGGCTTGTAACTCTCTGTTATACTCTCCTTCATGGGTTTCATCAACATGGCCCCCTTGGACTCCATCTCCATAGATTCTAGGCCTCTTTTTCTTGAGGTACTTATTTTACAGTAAAATTAAAACCTCAACCTATTATACTCTTATTACAATAAATATTCAAAAACTCCAATCATAGGTTGAGGGAGGTATAAAATGATGGGTAAAGCAAGTCTAATTATTTTAAGACATAAAATAAAGATAGAAAAATAAAAGAGATGTGCAGGAGTCAAAGCCTAACAGGAAAATAAACCAATCACATAATGGACTTGGGCTTTGTGATAATCCTTTATATCCATTTATCCCATAAACAAAATTCATATAATATATAATAAAAAATAATTAAGAGTCATACATCACATATATGTTTGATATCCAATATCATATATACATATTCTATGCTAAAAACCACATGTTGAACCACAAGGAATTGAAATTAATAATGCACATCAAAACATAAGTTTCAATGAGTAATTTAATCAAATTAAACAACAGCTGAAAATAAATTTAGTTAAAAACTAATTTTGGACATTCCAAAAACAACTTAGTTAAATATGGAAACAATTTCCATTTTACGGAAAGTGAAACATTCCTCAAATCATGTATCTAATCACATTAAACACATGCTTCAAATATGAAAAATATCATTAACTTACCACCAAATATACAAAAACTAACCATAATAAAGTTAATATTCAAAAAAATAGAAAGAAAAAAAAAACACAGGTAGCCACCATTGCTGGAACATTTTAGGTGGCAATAGGGTGCGCTAGCCTGGCTGCAGGTTGAGCGAGCACAGGCGGGTAGAATGCTTGCATGGCTGCGGCTAACCTTATGAGCACAGGCGCACGCAGTCCACCTCTTGAAAGCGAGCGCATCGTCCCAGGAGAGGGAGCACGAATGCGGAAGCGCGATGGGTTACATAATAAAATTTCAAAGCGTTTTTAAATGGAATTTAAAGCATGCATCGTTCATACATAAACGGATCAAGGGGTGTGCTCTTGATTCTCTCGGGTGTTTGGTGTATCTTATGTTCAAGAAAACACAACACGGATGCCATAGAATTTGGAGCAAGAAATGTAAAAGTGGACGTTATCTCTCGTAGTCATCTTCGTTCGGCTACATGCATTCTTCCCCATTTTGCACCAAGATCTCAAAGTAGAGACCCACTAAGTCGTCCACACGCTACACCGGAAAGCAAGGAAGTCCCATGCTAGCAAAAAAATCATTTAGGGGAGAAGAGACATCGATACACGCTATCGATTAACGATATTGATGTCTCTTATGTTCTACCTTGAATAAATCAAGAAGAACAAAAGTAAAATCTTGGAGAAAATAAGAGACAGTGGATGATAATTGAGAGAGAGATTAGAGATGAAAAGTATAGAGATCAGTAGGGGGGGTGTTAGAATAGGTGACCAGAAAGTCAATGGTATTGGCTGTTCTGAGAACCATTCGTCAATCTGTGAACGAGTAATATTATGTTAATGAATATAGTAAGGATTCATAGGCATGAGTTTGTTGTACTTACTGCTTGCATCATTACGATGTCACAAGAAACGCCCACAGACTGACATAACATTTCGAGAAATTGGAACTACGCTTGGAGGTAGGTTCATGAAATCAGTTTCGCCGAAATACTCCAAGTCAAAGGAACCTTGAGACAGGGCATCGAGAATCCATTTGAGACTTGCACTAAGCATCTGCTGTCGTGTTTCATCGACGGGTGACGAGGATCGTCTAAGCAGTGTTAGTGGGTCGACCTGCTGGGGAGCGGCCGACTGAGGTGACTCGCGGGAATCGTCATATGGAAGCCACTCGGGCTTGGTCGGTATGACTCGTATTCCCGGTTCCGATAGTACGGGATTAGTCCTCGGACTTGAGGATCACGGCAGTCCCCTACATACTAAGGCTGTATCTTGGATCTGGTGAAATTTGACCGATTATATCACATGGTCATCATAAGCCTTGTCCAGTGCAGTCGGAGTATGTAAGAACGGTGAATTCCAAGATAGGATTTGTCCCCTGTCAAAGGATATGACAGCAAGATCTCCTATGCGCTCGGAGATGGTTTAGACTCACAAAGTCTATGGCCATAGCACTTGATGTAGTGGGAAAGGATTTCCTACGTCGAGTTAAACCTATCTCGAGCATTATGCATAGTTGCCTAGTCAAGGATGGGAACCGACCCCTAGACTAAAGGCCGGGAGACAGGCGACAGTAGGACCGTACCCGTACGTGTCGAGCGTCGATAGGACCGCACCTGCGTATAACTTGGAGCCTAAATGTTCACACCATAAATTCACCTAGTCTCTAGTGCCATGGACCGTTGCTAGATGGCCACCCATGGTAACGGACTACTTTGGTTATGAAATAACAAGAAGTAGGTCCAAGTCTAGCTAAAAGGTGAACCTAAAGAGTCACACCCGCTACACCAAATGAAAGAGAATTAATTTGGAATTAATTCCGGGAGAAGGTTTAATTTAATGGAATTAAATTATACTTCTTGGAGATTCAAGCCTCGATGAATTATTTGGAATAATCGGGCTTGAGTCCATAAATTAGATTTATGAATTTTATAAAACATGGGCTTTCCTTTTAATTAGATTAAAAGGGTGAATTAATTAATTAGTGGGCTTGGTATATTAAATAAGATTTAATATAAAGTCCATGGGACTATTTAATTTAGAATTAAATAATCCCATTCTATGGAATTAATTAATGGGCTTGGTATATTAAATAGGATTTAATATAAAGTCCATGGGACTATTT
The DNA here is from genome assembly GCA_034509735.1 of Sesamum alatum. NCBI lineage: Eukaryota > Viridiplantae > Streptophyta > Magnoliopsida > Lamiales > Pedaliaceae > Sesamum > Sesamum alatum. Next base: position 12,984,009 of record JACGWO010000012.1, read on the forward strand.
AATTTAGAATTAAATAAGTCCTTTCCATTAATTAATTAATGGGCTTAGTATATTAAATATGATTTAATATAAAATCCATGGGAATATTTAATTTAGAATTAAATAGGCCCATTCCATAAAGCCCATCAAAATGGATGGACAAGATTTGATCTAGAGAATGATGAGATGAAGGGGCATGATTAATTTGACTTAATCAAAGCCTAATTTGACTAGGATTTGACTAGGTCAAAATCCTAGTCAAAGTGTGTCTCTTTGGAAGAGTTTGAGAAGGAATAGGAAATTCCATCTTCTATAAATACTCAAAAAACACATACTCACACCTACTATTCTCTACAACTCTCATCTCTCATCTCTCTCAAGATTTTCGTCCATCCCCTTCTTTTCTCTCCAAGAATTCTACTTTGTTCTTCTTGATTTTATTCAAGGTAGAACATAAGAGACGTCGGTTGCGTTAACTGATAGCGTGTACCGATGTCTCTTCTCCCCAATGATTTTCTTGCTAGCACAAGGGTTCGTTGCTTTCTGGTGCAGGGAGTGAGATGATTTAGAGGGTCTCTTCTTTGAGATCTTGGTGCAAAAACGGGGAACAATGCATGTAGCCGAACGAAGATAAAACTACAATCGGGTAGGTTCTTTAATTATGGTTTTCGTTTCTAATTCTATGGCCTTCATGTTGTGTTTTATTGAACATGAGATACACCGAACGCCCGGGAGAATCAAGGGCACACCCCTTGATTCGTTTATGTATGTTATGCATGATTTAAATTCCGCTTAATTATGCTTTGTAATTTTTATTACGCATTCTTTCGCGCTTCCGCTATACGTGCTCATCTCCCGGGACGATCCACATATCCTTTCAGGGGTGTGTGTGTGTGTGTGCGTGTTTTTGAGTATTTATAGAAAACTTATTTTCCTATTCCTACTCAAACTCTTCTAAAGAGGCACACTTTGACTAGGATTTTGACCTAGTCAAATCTTTGTCAACCTAGGGTTTGATTAAGTCAAATTAATCATGGTCCTTCATCTCATCAATCTTGAGATCAAATCTCGTCCATGCATTTTGATGGGCTTTATGGAATGGGCCTATTTAATTCTAAATTAAATAGTCCCAAGTTCTAATGGACTTTATATTAAATCCTATTTAATATTCCAAGCCCACTAATTAATTCACCCTTTTAATCTAATTAAAAGGGAAACCCATGCTTTATTAAATTCATATATCTAATTTATGAACTCAAACCCGATTAATCTAATTAATCCATCAAGGCTTGAATCTCCAAGAAGTATAATTTAATCCTATTAAATTAAACCTCCTCCCAGAATTAATTCCAAATTAATTCCTTTCACATCTGGTGTAGCGGGTGTGACTCTTTAAGTTCATCTTCAGCTAGACTTGAACTTACTTTTGTTATCTCATAACTAAAGTTGTCTGTCACCATGGGTGGCCGTCTAGCAACGGTCCATGGCACTAAAGACTAGGTGAATATGTGGTGTGAATATTTAGACCCCGAGTTACATATAGGTACAGTGCTACCGTCGCCTATTACATACAGGTACGGTCCTACTGTCGCCTGTCTCCCGGCCTTAGTCTAGGGCATGGAATTGGGTGTCGGTTCACATCCTTGACTAGGCGTCTATGCTTAATACTCGATATAAGGTTTAACTCTATTATTAACGTAGGAAATCCTTTCCCACTCAATCAAGTGCTATGGCCATAGGCTTTGAGAGTTTAAACCATCTCAAAGCGCATAAGAGATCTCGTTGTCATATTCTTTGACAAGGGACAGATCCTATCTTGGAATCCACCGTCCTATCCACGTACCCCGACTGCATGGGACAAGGCTTATGATGGCCATGTCATATGACATGACCACCTCTTGCCAGATCCAAGAAACAGCCTTCGTATGTGAGCGACTGTCGTGATTGCTCAAGTCCAAGGACTAATCCCGTACTATCAGAACTGGGAATAAGAGTACCGACCAAGCCCATGTGGCTTCCATATAACGATTCCCGCGAGTCACCTCAGTCAGCCGACACTACCCTTGTCAACTAACCCACTAATATTGTATAGAGGTCCAACGTTTGTCACCGATGAAACACGGTACTCATCTAAGGAATGCAATCCTTAGTGCAAGTCTCTATAGGACCTTCGATGCCCGATCTCGAGGTCCTCGACTTGGAGTATTTTAGACCTATCTACAGAAGTTGGTTCCATGACCGCCATCCTATGTGCTGTCCAACTTCTTGGATTCATACGTCCGGTTTGTGGGCGTTTGTTGTGACATCGAAACGACGTTCAATGCAAGCAGTAAGCACAACAAACTCATTGTTGCCAATGATGAATCCTTACTACATTCATCAACATAATATTACTCGTTCAAAGATTGACGAATGGTTCTCCGAACAGCCAACCACATTGACTTTCTGGTCACCCATTCTAACAATCTCCTACTTGATCATTAAGTCAATTACCCACTTTGTTCATAATCCTCTGAGCATGAGTAATCTACGATACCGACTAAGGTCTCGTGAGTCTACTATATTTTCTTGCCGAAGCAACACGGTCTAACCGTGTTACCTCTATACACCATCGTTGTCCGGAGATGGTGGTTGTCTAAAAATTTTCCTTGGATCTTGTGATGAGATCTCGTGCCAAAACGTTTTGCCATAGCCTGGTTGTCCGCCATCTAGGTGACCATCGGCTTGGCTGTGCTAGGCACCACGTCCATTATATGGACACGGTTTTCATCCATAACCACTATCCAATGCAATTATCATTAGGCCTTACGGTGCATACCTATGAGACTCACCGTTTTTCACTCTGCTCTGGAAGCTAGTATCGGTTTAGCCTTCCAAAACAATTCTCCACAGATGGTGCATCGAGAACACATCTTTAGTCCTTATTCAGGTACTAAGGATTGTTCTTGAATGCTGTCTTCAACCCCTCAGTGCATTACCGATTTCTGTTGACTCATGCAAGAAGCATACTCAACATCGGATCTTATGCACCAAGTAAACATATCTCATGTTTATATAAGGTTAAGATGTAGGGGATACTCAACATCCAATTCTTCTCATTAGTCTACCGTGACTAAGTCTTGAATAACTTATCCCTCTACATATTTGAACTCTCTCTCTCTCTCTCTCAATTCACGATATGTATGTGGGAACCTTAAAATGTCATGGAGAATTTTTGGGAGCTACGGTTGTGTTTTAGTGATTCCTAACGTCTTGAATTCACCCATGATGAACAAGACATTACACACTTAAACACTTTGAACTCCATTTCTACTCCCACTGATCACCTATGTCGTTTAAAACCAAGTCATACTCCGTATGAGCTCATCAAAATGATTATTCCAGTTATGCGGTGTTTCAAACCTTGTTTAAATTTCTTAGCGGATTCTATGGCTCCTCTCCATAAATCTAAGTACGATGTCCAACATCACGTTCGCAGGTCGTTTGGATCACTGTCCAAATTTGACTGAAATTATCCCGATCACTCGTACCTCTACGACATTCAGATTTGTTCTTAAGGGGACTGGAATATGATCAGTTTCAGTAAGAAATGCGATTATAATTAACGTTAGCATTATTCTACCGTAATCATGTATAAATCAAACACCGAGTCTAATTTGTCTCCCACTAGTCCCTTGACGTATGTAGGATCCTTCTACATGCTCAAGGACTTTGTCGGTTCACAGGCTTACCAAACCATGGCACCATGTGCATGTCTCCTGGCAAAATGCCACGTTCCTCACCTCTGCAATTTTCGAGTCTACGACTACTCGGGCTAAGGTAATTTGGTAAAACTTTGATCGACCTCTGTCCAACAATGCTCGATCGCTCCCTTTATCAGAGACCATCATACTTGGTCTTTACAGGAAACGTTTCATTGAGAATTCCATTCTCAACTGGATGCTCAATATCTCCTATTAAATACATGGCCTTTTCGATCCCATCGAAATAGGTTTAATTTTGCGACTATTTATGGTTCACCACCTCAAGTCTAATTCCCAAACCTCCCATGGGACCTTTAGACTTCTGAACCCCCTTATGGTTTGTGTATTCAGTAACCTACAGTTGTCTTGTTGGATCCTATACAATAGACTATTTGGCAAGCCAACTTTGTCTAACAAAGAGCTTTCGGACTTTTTCTTCTTCAAAAATGACTTGTAAATTTAGTCAATTCGAATCGTCTATTTCTAAATTCATCGAACCTTCCAATTTACTTATCTTTAATAAGAGGAAACTGCCATAGTTGCTGCGGATGCAAAATATGTAAGTTGGTCTTGATTAATCCATTTAGATCATTTGAATTTTGAGTATTCATAAACCTTTTATGGGATAGTGTTCTAGGAATTTACGTGTAAACACTAGCAGCACATGAAACAATATTCAATAATTTTGTTGATCAAATATGTATGAAATAAAATCTTTGTCCAACAAAGAGATATACTTTTGATCATGCTAGGTTACGTAATTCCTATAAACTATCCTAACATGATCACAATTATAGGCGTAACGAGTCTCTAGTCGTTTTCAGCAATGGCCTTGTCATTTGTTGAATCCCAAAACTGTTCTTGGCTTTTAAATCCTTATCACTTTCTGCAAACCACCCGTAGATTTGTGACAAGGACGGTATCAAATACCAAATAGAATAAAGGTGGTCATGTCAATACCCAATATCAAATTGTACCTTCATTGGAGAGGGGTTTAGGAAACTCCCTCTTCCTAGCCCTCTTTACGGCAGTGAATGCATACATTCTTAAAAATCTATGAACTTGACTGTTGAACCCTTTTACTCTTTCTTTTTCCTCCACCTTGTGATGTAAAAGGAATAGCACTCGAAGTGCTTAACAGTTAATGTCACCTTAGCTTTCTTCCCCTTTTGGGTGTCGGGCACCCTTGCCTTTCGCTATAGAGGTTGAAGCCTCTCCTACTAGTACCAATGGCGTAAATTTTAATCATTGAATTGTACTAGACCAGCGTAATTATCAACCTATGAAGATCTTTTTCAAGCTTGTTCATGTTGATAATTAATGGTTTGCAGGAGGAAGGAAGAGACTGAAGGATCACGTCAATGTACGTCTCTATTTCAAGACTGACGTGGAGGTCTTTTGAGTTTCTCCACTAGGGATAGCATCATCACTCCATGTTCTTTGGACAGACGTCTCTTCCGTCATCTTAGCTCCAAAAATGCCTTCGTTACATTATATCCTACATGCTGGTCCAGGACCACATAGACATGATGCAAACGAAGCATAGTTGAGCCAACATCATTGTTAGAATAGGTGACCAGAAAGCTAATTGGATTGGCAGTTTTGGGAACTATTCGTCAATCTTTATTACAAAAATATTATCCTGATGAATAGAGTAAGTATTCATCACTGGCACTGTGTTTGTTGTGCTTACTACTAACGTTGAACGGCATTTCAACGTCACAATAAATTCCCACAGACCAATTCGATAACCCATACAGTTAGGTTGCGCATTGGATGGCGGCTATGAAACCAACTTATGAGGGTTGGTCTGAAACGTTCGGAGTCGAGGACCTCGAGACTGGGCATCGAGTGTCCTATTGAGACTTGCACTAAATATTGCATTCACTAGGTGAGTGCCGAGTTTCATCGGCGATAGACGAAGGTCGTCTATGCAATTTTAGTGGGTTAGTTGACAAGGTGGTCGACTGACTGAACTGACTCGCGGGAATCGTCATATGGAAGCCTTGGAGGCTTGGTCAATATGACTGGAATTCTCGGTTTCGATAGTACGAGGTTAGTCCTTGGGCATGAGGAATTATGGCAGTCATGTGCATACGAAGATTATATCTTGGATTTGGCGAGACGTGATCATTCTGTAAGATGGTCATTATAAGCCTTGTCCAATGTAGTTGGAGTATGTAGCAAGGACGGTGGATTCCAAGATAGGATCTGTCCCTCGTCAGTATATGACGGTGATGTCTCCTATGTGCTCTGAGATGGTTTAGACTCTAAAGGTCTATGGCCATAGCAATTGATTGAGTAGGAAAGGATTTCCTATGTTGATCGATAGAGTAAACGCATCTCGGGTATGAACCATAGTTCCCTAGTCAAGGATTGGAACCGTCCCCCAATACCATACCTTGGACTAAGGCCGAGAGACGGTCGACAGTAGGACCGTACCCATACTGAATCGGTGCCTAAATGTTCATGCCAACATTCACCTAGTCTCTAGTGCCATGGACCGTTGCTAGACGGTCACCCATGGTGACGAGCTCTTGTTGGACACGAGCCCAAGTCTACCTGAGGGTGAACCTAAAGGTTGACACACAAATCACCGAGGAGGCGAAGGAATTGACTTGGAGTCAATTTCAGAGGATAATAAGTAATTGGATTACTTTATGGGATTGTCCATTGGATGGACGGGCCGATATTTGATCGGGCCCTTGTTTTATCGATAAATGGGATTTATCGATTAAGTAGAGAATCGAAGCTTGGATCTTTTAATTGATTAAAAGATCAATGGAAATTATTTAATTGGACCATGAGTTAAATAGGATTTAATTCTTGGGCCTATTGTAATTGGATTACAATAAAATCTGGTTCACTAAATCTTGACCTAATAGAGGTGTTAATTCCACTTTTGCAATTAGAATAAGTTGGACTTCTTCTAAAAGGGGATGGCCAAAAATTACTTCTTTTGGAAGTACTAAAATTGGCCATGAAGGCCTTTGATGACAAGTTGACTTGTCTCTTTTGGAAAGAGACAAATCAATTCCAATCAATCCTCTTTCACTTGGTATGATTAAATCATACCTTATGAAATGGTAGGCTTGATTGATGATTAATGGGGATTGATTGGAATGTATCTAGACATCCTTGGATAAACCTAGACACATTCCAATAATCACATTAATAAAGTATATATATGTGTATATACTATCATCAAATACAAGAATTCTATTATTCATCTTTTTCTAGGAAAAAGATGAACACTCCCTACACCCTCTCTCTCTACTCTCTAAATCCTCTTTGTTGCTTCATTGATCTAGGATCAATTGAAGAACAAAGTAAGATCAAGAAGGAACCCTAATTTGATAATGTAATCCCTTCTTTGATTTCATCCTGCAGATCCATTTTTCTCTAGCAAGAAAAACGAGATCTCTCCTGGTGTGGTTTGGACGACTTTAGAGGGTCTCTACATTGGGACCTCACGTGGATGAACGTTGGGGCGAATCAACTCGCGTAGTCAATTGAAATACAAAATCGAAAAAAGTATTCTGATTAACATTTATGCTCTTGTTTTCTTCTTTATTCTATAGCCACGAACACTTGTTTATTTTATATGTTTATATTCTGCGTTTATCCACCGATAGCCCGGGAACGTTCAAGGGTACACCCCTTGAACGCGATGTAAATTCTTTTATTTGGCACATTTTTATCTCCACCGCACTTTCGCCGCGTTCCCGGGAAGATCCACTTTCCTTCAATCATTATATCCTACTTGCCGGTTGGTCGTCCTTCAACTTCTTGAACGCCAAGCGTTGCTTTAGTTGTCGACCCTCTTCGGCAAGGTTTGAGGAACGTCCTCATCCGGCATGTGAGTTAAGGTTCTGGAAATCTAAAAGACCATCTTAAGATTTCACAGTCAATTCGTGTAGTTGGTTCCATTAACTAGCCTCTAGCAACGGATTTGGTGGATACTTAAGCATTCACAATATATAAAGCAGAAAATAATAAGCATAAATGCGGTAACATTAAAATTAAGTTAAGACTCAGTCTTTAGTCCTTAACCTCTCCCACTATTTCTACGAAAACCCATCACTCTCAAATAGGATTTCAGGAAATGGATACTTAGGGGGCTTGGGATCGACAAACGAAATTCTCCATACCCAGCATTTACGATTCGCATGGAAAATAGCCTTATGGGAGGTATTCCATACCATTCTCGTCCTATGAGATTCCCAAGATGTTTTGCCTCACCCTTATACGTGATCCCAAGGACTCCAAGCGAATTATGTTATTCAAGCGTTAGTCCCGACCCATCAACTGAATCACAGCACTCACTGCTACCCCCACGACTCGTGAGACAGGTAACAGGAGTATATTCACTTCGTTCACAACAAACGTGCAACTTAGTTTTAGGACAAGAGACGTGCCACGACTCGTGAGGCCACGCAATTAACTGAAACTAGCTTCCTCACTTTGTCATGGATGGAAGGCTTGGATGAATCACTTAGGTTCTAGTCCATTTAATAGGGGTCTAATATTTTAACTTGGTCCAACCAAGTGAGGGTTTTAATGGAACGAGACCTCATCACATTATAAGTGTTTTGCATGCGTAATAGCAGAAATATTCTAAGCACAAATGTAAATATACATAAAGCATATAGAATACTCAAAACATATAAAATGCATCGCATGCAAAATAAAACCTAGCACGCCCCTGTAGGATGATCACAAGCCCAAACCTATGCGACCCACTGAGCCGGCAGTGGATCTATGATCAATATGCTATTACAATATTTTTATATCCCATTACAAGCAATGGGCCTTATAAGTCCTCTTCATCTTCTTGGGCTCTCCATCGTGGGCCTACAACGGGCCTCTACTCCAATGGATCCTCCATAGGCCAACCAATGGTATCCTCCATGAGCCTCCAACGCCTTGGTCTTGTCTTCTCTTGTAGCTCTTATTTGAAAGCCTTGGGTAGGCGTGTGGATCGTCCCAGGAATAGCGCGATTGCTAATGCGCGGTATAATTTAAATTACAAAAATTTAAACATGCATAATACGTATTAAAAATAAAACACGTTCAAGGGGTGTGCCCTTGAAATTTTTGGGTGTTCGGTGTATCTCATGAATTAAAAGCATACATGCAATCATGGGGGCCATAGGATTTGTAAAATAAAGAAGACATAAAATGTAAATAGAGACCTACCGGTTCGTCGTTTTTCTCTTCTAACCGGTACTCGCGTTGTTCCCCGATTTGCTCCAAGATCTCGTATGGGAGATCCTCTAAATCGTGACACGCAATCCACCCACGTATCTTGTACTTCGTGCTAGTGAACGAACAAGTATTTTGGAGAGGACGGATCAATCACACGTTATTAGTTTAACGGGATTAATCCTCCTATGTTCAATTGTTAACACAAAAGAACAATGAACTATTTTTCTTGGAGAGAAAAGAGAGAGAGAGGTGGACGAGAGAAGAGAGAACACGAGAGAGTGTGTGTGTGTGTGTGTGTTGAAGATTCATCATCTTTCTAAAGGTGAAGGGCTAGGAATATATATAGAGGAGGAGTTTAATCCTCTTCAAACTCCAACTCTAGGAAGACTAATTTGACTAGGATTTTGACCTAATCAAAGTCCTAGTCAAAGTAGTTCTTTGACCTAGTCAAATAAATCCTAGCCATCCATCTGTCCATTTAATCTCAACCATCCAATTAATTTAATGAAATATTTAAATTCTATTTAAATATTCCAAGGGCAATAAATAAATATAATAAATATAAATATTTATTCTAGGCTCATTAAATTAATTTTCTAATAAATCTAATTTATTAAATAAATCCCTTTTATCTAATAAAAGGAATTAATTCTTTTCATGAAAATTAAGGACTCGATTAAATCCAATTTAATCATTCCTTTTCTCCAAATATTTAATTCTAATTAAATACTTTATGTGTGCGGATTGTGTGTGACTCTTTAGGTTCACCTTCATCTAGACTTGGTCGGATTCCTATAATCCGCCCGTTACCATGGGTGGCCATCTAGCAACGGTCCATGGCACTAGAGACTAGGTGAATATACGGGGATGAACATTTAGGCTCTAACAGTACACTTGTCCTTCTGTCTACGGTCTCAGCACTTAGGGTCTAGGGCACGGATAATGCAGGTACCCATTTCGGACCTAAGTGTTGATCTGTCCTTTACTAAACGCCAGAAGGGAAACCTTCCCTTCTGTTCAGTTACTGTGGCCACAGATTTCAGGGACAAGACACAGAGCATTTGTAAGACTCAACTGTCAATACCTTTTGACAGGAGACAGATCCTTTCTTGGAAACTACTGTCACTCTGTACACCGGAGATGCACTAGACATGACTTATGACTACTCAAGTGCTTCTTGGCAATCTCTCACCATATCTAAGATATAGCCCCGATATACAGGTAAACTCAGCAGTTCCTTAAGTCAAAGGACTTGACCAGTACCGTTGGAAGCGGGAACACACGTCATACCTAACCGACTCTACTCAAGGTCCTCCATAAGACGGTTCCCACGAGTCACCTCAGTCAGCTGCTCCCTAGCAGGCTAACCCACTAACACTGCTTAGATGACCTTCGTCACCCGTCGATGAAATACGACAGCAGATGCTTAGTGCAAGTCTCAAAGGGAATCCCGGTACCCATTTTCGAGATTCCTTGACTTGGAGATTTCCGGACTGATTCGGCAGGACTGATTTCATGGACCTACCTCCAAGCGTAGTCCCAGTCCCCGAAATGTGTTTTCAGTCCGTGGGCTTTGTTTGCGTAGTAAACAAAAATATAAAGCAGATAAAGTGAACACAAACAAAGTAATGCCAAATGAATATCACTTCTTATTCATTAATGATTTATCAAATCCTTGAAATTGTTTAGACATAGGTTACAATTCGCTTGCCAAGATTGGCTACATGGTCACCTATTCTAACATTATTTTTCAAAAATAAAAACCTCATCACTAATTCTACTCTCATTACATCATAAAAATAAGAAACCCTAATCAGCAGTTGGGGGGAGTACATTAGGAGGGAGAGAGAAAGCCTTATTATTCTAAGGCAAACACGAGAGAGGTAAGAAGATGCAAAGAGGCACGCAGGTCACAACCCAACAAATAAATTTAAATAAACCATACATACGGTCTAAGGGCTTTGTGGTCATCCTTTGTCAATCCAATTAACACAAATAACATAAATACATATATCACGTAAAACATGCTATTAAAACATACATGATATCCCATACCATAAAATAAGTGCAGAAATTACATGTAAAAATATTCACACCAAACATTGGATAATGGTGCAACCTATGCACAACGATTTTTGTTGGAAAATCTTTTTCCATAATTAACAGGGCAATATTAATTCTAGGAAATATAAAATCTCAACCAAAATTAAAATGTCCCAAGTTAATTAGTTTAGAAAAATTCCCAGAATAATACAGAGAAATTTGATTTTCTGAAAATGCACGAAAACGACGAAAAATTGAAAAACGGTCCAGCAGTGCCGGCCAGGTGCGCTCGCGCAGGCATCACACAGCTCGCACGCCAGGCGTGCAACTTGGCAGGACGCGCAGCTGCTGCATAGCAGCGTGCACGGGCCCTCGCCTGCACGCGCGCAAGTACACGCCTGCTATCTTTTGTGCGGCCTACCTGTCGGCCGCCACTGTTTTTCATGTTTTGACGTTTTTCTTGCAATTACCTTTTCTTGAACACAAAGTTCATCAATTCAAGAATATTACCACATATTCAAGAATTCCATTTGTGTAATATTATTACATGTCAAGATCTACACATCCTTATGCGATGAAAATAACCATGATGTCCAACATCATAAAACACAAAAATTAATGTGAAATTTTACACTTGAATTTTGATCATTAGTGCAACCATTGCAAGAATTAAATCTTGTTAGGAAACGCTTTCCTCATCAATAAAGCAATATTTATTTTAAGAAAATTCCAAATCACAACCAAAAATAAATATCCCAAGTCAACAGGTTCAGAAAAAGATAAAAATATCATAAAAATAATTCAGAAAAAACATTTTTGAAAAACAAAGCCAAAAACGGGAATAAAAGGAAAACGGCACCCCCGGCCTGGCAGGCGTGCGCGCGGCCAACGTGTTGCTGCTGCCCCGGGCGTAAATTAAAATTGCAAAGCGTAAATTAAATAAAATTTAAAGCATGCATCGTTCGTACATAAACGGATCAAGGGGTGTGCCTCAGGAGTTCAGTGTATCTCATGTTCAAGAAAACATAACATGTAGGCCATAGAATTTGGAACAAGAGAGATGAAAGAGGTTGTTACCTCTCGTAGACATCTTTGTTGGGCTACACGCATTGTTCCCCGTTTTGCACTAAGATCTCAAAGTAGAGACCCTCAAAATCGTCCACACGCCACACCGGAAGGCAACGAAGTCCCGTGCTAGCAAGAAATCATTTAGAGGAGAAGAGACATCGATACACGCTATCGGTTAATGCTATCGACGTCCCTTGTGTTCTACCTTGAATAAATCAAGAAGAACAAAAGTAAAATCTTGGAGAAAATAAGAGACAGTGGACGAGAATTAAGAGAGAGATTAGAGATGAAAAGTATAGAGATCAGTACGTGTGTATGTGTGTATGTGTGTGTTTTAGTATTTACAGAAAACTTATTTTCCTATTGCTACTCAAACTCTTCTAAAGAGTCACACTTTGACTAGGGATTTGACCTAGTCAAATCCTAGTCAACCTAGGGTTTGATTAAGTCAAATTAATCATGGCCCTTCATCTCATCAATCTCTAGATCAAATCTCGTCTATCCATTTTGATGGGCTTTATGGAATGGGCCTATTTAATTCTAAATTGAATAGTCCCAAGGTCCAATGGACTTTATATTAAATCCTATTTAATATTCCAAGCTCATTAATTAATTCACCCTTTTAATCAAATTATTAGGAAAGCTCATGCTTTATTAAATCCATAAACCTAATTTATGAACTCAAGCCCGATTAATCTAATTAATCCATCGAGGCTTGAATCTCCAAGAAGTATAATTTTATCCTATTAAATTAAACCTTCTCCCTGAATTAATTCTAAATTAATTCCTTTCACATCTGATGTAGTGGGTGTGACTCTTTAGGTTCACCTTCAGCTAGACTTGGACTTATTTCTTTTTATCTCATAACCAATGTTTCCATCACCATGGGTGGCCGTCTAGCAATGGTCCATGGCACTAGAGACTAGGCGAATATGTGGTGTGAACATTTAGGCTCCGAGTTATATACAGGTATGGTGCTACCGTCGCCTGTTACATACGGTACGTGAAAGCCGGGGATAGGCGTGTGGATCGTCCGGGAAATAGCGCGAATGTAGAAGCGCGATATAAATTTAAATTACAGAATTTAAACATGCTTTATACGTAAAATAAAAACACGTTCAAGGGGTGTGCCCTTGAAGTTCCCGGGTGTTCGGTGTATCTCATGAATTAAAGACATACAAGCAATCATGGAGGCCATAGGATTTGAAAATAGAAGAGGACGGAAACATAAAAGAGACCTACCGGTTCGTCGTTTTCCTCTTCTAACCGGTACTCGCGTTGTTCCCCGATTTGCTACAAAATCTCGTGTGTGAGATCCTCCAAATTGTGACACACAATCTGCCCACGTATCTTGTACTTCGTCCTAGCGAACGAACAAGTATTTTATTTGGAGAGGATGGATCAATCACACGTTATTACTTAACGGGATTAATCCTCCTTTTGTTCAATTGTCAACACAAAAGATCAAGAAAAGAGTTTTTCTTGGAAAGAAAGAGAGAGAGCCGGACGAGATGGGGAGAAGAGAGGGAGCACACGATTTTGGTGTGTGTGTGTGTGTGTGTGAGGAATCATCATCTCTCTTAAGGTGAAGGACTAGTAGTTCATATAGAGGAGGAGTTTAATCCTCTTCAAACTCCAATTCTAAGAAGACTAATTTGACTAAAATTTTGACCTAGTCAAATTAATCGTACCCATTCATCTCTCCTTTTAATCTCAACCATTAATTTAATTAAATGGAATATTTAAAATCTATTTAAATATTCCAAAGGCAATAAATAAATATATGAAATACAAATATTTATTCTAAGCCCATTAGATTAATTTTCTAATAAATCTAATTTATTAGATAAATCCCTTTTATCCAATAAAAGGAATTAATTCTTTCCAAGAAAATTAAGGACCCAATTAAGTCCAATTTAATCATTCCATTTCTCCAAATATTTAATTCTAAATTAAATACTTTATGTGTGCGGATTGTGTATGACTCTTTAGGTTCACCTTCAGCTAGACTTGGTCGGATTCCTAGAATCTGCCCGTTACCATGGGTGGCCATCTAGCAACGGTCCATGGCACTAGAGACTAGGTGAATATACGGGGATGAACATTTAGGCTCTAACAGTACACTTGTCCTTCCGTCTACGGTCTCACCACTTAGGGTCTAGGGCACGGAAAATACAGGTATCCATTTTGGACCTAAGTGTCGGTCTGTCCTTTAATAAACGCCGCAAGGGAAACCTTCTCTTCTGTTCAGTTACTGTGGTCATAGATTTTAGGGACAAGACACAGAGCATTTGTGAGACTCAATTGTCAATGCCTTTTGACAAGAGACAGATCCTTTCTTGGAAACTACTGTCACTCTGTACACTGGAGCTGCACTAGACATGGCTTATGACTACTCAAGTGCTTCTTGGCAATCTCTCGCCATATCTAAGATACAGCCCTGTTGTACAGGTAAACTCAGCAGTTCCTCAAGTCAAAGGACTTGACCTGTACTGTTGGAACCGGGAACACACGTCATACCTAACCGACCCTACTCAAGGTCCTCCGTAAGACGGTTCCCACGAGTCACCTCAGTCAGTTGCTCCCTAGCGGGCTAACCCACTAATACTGCTTAGACGACCCTCGTCACTCGTCGATGAAATACGACAGAAGATGCTTAGTGTAAGTCACAAGGGGAATCTCGGTACCCATTTTCTAGATTTCTTGACTTGGAGTTTTTCGAACTGATTCGGCAGGACTGATTTTCATGGACCTACCTCCAAGCGTAGTCCCAGTCCTCGAAATGTGTTTTCAATCCGTGGGCTTTGTTTGCGTAGTGAACAGAAATATAAAGCAGATAAAGTGAATACAAACAAAGTAATGCCAAATGAATATCACTTCTTATTCATTAATAATTTATCAAATCCTTGAAATTGTTTAGACATAGGTTACATTTTTCTGCCCAGATTGGCTACATGGTCACCTATTCTAACAATCTCCCACTTGACCTTAAAGCTAATCGCCCATATGTCTAATCCCCATCTTCTCAAGATGTTGCGTATGAGCGCTCTGCGACATAGGCTTTGTCAGCGGATCTGCTGTGTTGTCTGCTGAGTTGACTCGGTCCATCCGAACGTCACCTCTTCCTACTATTTCTCTTAGAAGATGGTAGAGTCTAAGAATGTGTTCGGAATGGTGATGAGATCTCGGTTCCTTTGCTAGCGCTATTGCTCCATTGTTATCACAAAAGATGACAACGGGCTCGATGATGCTAGGCCCACACCCAACTCTTGGATGTAGTTTCTCATCCAAATCGCGTCCTTGGCAGCTTCTGAAGCTGCTATGTATTCGGCCTCAGTGGTGGAATCAGCAGTGGTTGCTTGCTTGGAACTTTTCCAAGCTGCTACTCATCCATTGAGCCTGAATACAAAACCCGATTGAGACTTGGCATCATCTGTTAGAATAGGTGACCATGTAAGCCAATTTTGGCGGGTATATGTAACCTATGTCTAGACAATTATAGGTGTTTGATAAATCATTAATGAATAAAGAAGTGAATTTCATTTGGCATTACTTTGTTTGTGTTCACTTATATCTGTTTTCTATATCTGTTCACTACGCAAACAAAGCCCACGGACTGAGAATCAATTTCGGGGACTGGGACTACGCTTGGAGGTAGGTCCATGGAATCAGTCTTCCCGAATCAGTCCGGAAATCTCCAAGTCAAGGAATCCCGAAAATGGGTACCGGGATTCCATTTGAGACTTGCACTAAGCACCTGCTGTCGTGTTTCATCGACGGGTGACGAGGGTCGTCTAAGCAGTGTTAGTGGGTTAACATGCTAGGACGCAGCTGACTGAGGTGACTCGCGGGAACCGTCTTACGGAGGACCTTGAGTATGGTCAGCAAGGTATGACGTGTATTCCCGGTTCCAACGGTACAGGTCAAGTCCTTTGACTTGAGGAATTGCTGAGTTTACCTGTACATCAGGGCTGTATCTTAGGTATGGTGAGAGATTGCCAGAATTCTTTTTGGTAGTCATAAGCCATGTCTAGTGCAGTTCTGGTGTGCAAAGTGACAGTAGTTTCCAAGAAAGGATCTGTCTCCTGTCAATAGGTTTTGGCAGTTGAGTCTCATATATACTCTAGGTCTTGTCCCTAAAACTGTGGCCACAGTGACTGAACAGAAGGGAAGGATTCCCTTGCGGCGTTTAGTGAGGACAGACCAACACTTAGGTCCAAAATGGGTACCTGCATTTTTCGTGCCCTAGACTCTAAGTGATGAGACCGAAGACAGAAGGACAAGTGTACTGTTAGAGCCTAAATGTTCATCCCTGAATATTTCACCTAGTCTCTAGTGCCATGGACCGTTGCTAGATGGCCACCCATGGTAACGGAAGGATTCTAGGAATCCGACCAAGTCTAGCTGAAAGGTGAACCTAAAGAGTCACACACTATCCACACACATTTAGATATTTAATTAGGAATTAAAATATTGGAGTGAAGGAATGATTAAATCGGATTTAATCGGGTCCTTTATTTTTCTTGGAGAAATAATTCCTTCTATTAGATATAAGGAATTAAATTGATAAATTAGATTTATCAAAGGGATTTATTTAAATGGGCTTAAATAATATTTATATTTCTTTTAGCCTCTTGGAAATATTTAAATAGGTTTTAAATATTCCATTAAATTAAATTAAATCAACGGTTGAGATCAATGGGAGAGATGGATGGCTAGGATTGTTTTGACTAGGTCAAAACACTACTTTGACTAGGACTTTGACTAGGTCAAAAATCCTAGTCAAATTAGAGTTCCTAAAAGAGGAGTTTAAAGAGGATTAAACTCCTCTTCTATATAAACCCCTAGCATCCTACAAGTTGAAGGATGATGAATCTCCAACACACACACAACACACACACAACTCGGCCCTCTCTCTCCCTCTATCTCGTCCGCCCTCTCTCTCTCTCACACACTCCAAGAAAATTATTTTCTTTGTTCTCTTGTTCTTGGAACATTAGAACTTGATGAATCAATACCGTTAATTCATAACGTGTTGTTGATTCATCCACTCCAAAATATAAAACTTGTTCGTTGCTAGCACGACGTGCAAGATACGTGGGTGGATCGTGTGTCACGATTTGGAGGGTCTCAAGAACGAGATCTTGGTGCAAAACGGGGAACAACGCGTGTAGCCGTTGAAGACGAAAACGACAACGGGTAGGTCTCGTTTTAGATTTTCGTCCTCTTTTATTTTCAACCCTATGGCCTCCATGATATGTTATATGTGATTTATTCATGAGATACACCGAACACCTGGGAAATTTCAAAGGCACACCCTTTGAAACGTGTTTTAATTTAAAAGCATGTTTAAATTCCGCATTTATTTTTAATCATACCGCGCTTCCGCATTCGCGCTTTTCGCGGGACGATCCACAATTCCTTTCAGTGGTATCAGAGCCCGGTTCGGTGTATAGGCCTAGGGTTTATGTGCGTCTTAAGCATGAAACGTGTTTTGAGCATGTTTTAATTGAATCTTGATTTTCTTGATTATTAAAGCATGTTGTTTTATTGCTTTTAATTCGTGTGAAATTCTGAATATTGGTATTTTTCTGTTTTTCTTGGGAAACGGGGGAAAATTTGAACTGAAAACGAGAAACGCCACAGCCGGCCAGCCAGGAAGGCTGGCCGCGCGCAGCCGAGCGCTGCCGGCAGGGCAGACGCGCGCAGGCAAGGGTAGCCTGCGCGCGCCAGCCCAGCCGATCGCGCAGGGGCAGCGCGCAGCCAGGATGGCTGCGCGCGGGCGCGCGCGCAAGGGGGCGCCTCCAGCCGCGCGCGCGGGCAGACGAGGGTGTCTGCGCGCGCGCGCGCAAGGCTGTCGGGCGGAGAGCCCACGCGCGGACGGCACCAGGCGCGCTGCCAGGCGCGCGCGCCCGCAGACGGAGGCGTCTGCGCGCGCCGCCCGGCGGGCGTGGCCAGTGCGCGTCTGCGCGCGCGCACTGCGCACAGCACAGGCACGCGGCTGGCGACCAGCAGGCCGTGCGCGCGAGGCAGAGGAGCCTGCGGGCGCGACGGCCTGCCGGAACACCAGGCCGCGCAGCGCGCTGCCGGCCAGGCGCGCGCGCACGCAGGCAAGGGGCCTGCGCGCGCGCGCCCGGCCAGGCAGTGCCTGCGCGCGCGCAGGGGCGGCAGGCTCGGCCTGCTGCCCTGCGCGCACGGCCGGCCGGCTGCTGCAGCTAGGGTTTTTTGAAACCCTAGTATTATTTTATTTTTTTATTTACTTTTCAGTTTTAATTTTGAATTAATTCTGAAAATTCGTTTTTGGGTTCAATTTTGCCTAAATTCCTAAAGACATTATTTTAGGAGTAAAATAAATTGGATTTGGAATTCCGGGGTTATTTTACTTAAAATAATGAGGAAAGGTTTTCCTAAAACGAGAAAAATATTATTACCAATATTTGTGTTTTATTTTTCACACGTTGCACACATGATCATTTATTTCTGTTTTGGATTATTATGATTGGAAATCATGAATTATTGGTATATTGTAATTATGTGATTGTATCATGTGATTATGTGTGTTGGATGGAAATGGATGATCACGAGCCCTAGACCGGATGTATGGTTTAATTTTCTGTTGGGCCTGTGTGCCTCTTTAACTGCTTTCTCTTTCTCTCTTTCTAGTGCCTTGGAATAATAAGGCTTTCTACCTCCCTCCTTATGTACTCCCCCGGGTTTTCGCTGGGGTTTCTATTTTTTAAATATGTAATGAGAATAGACAAGGAGTGAGGTTTCCATTTTTTGTAATTGGTGGAGAAGAAGGAAGGACCACATGGAGAGCCCAGACCGGAGGTCCCTTGGCGTTTTCCATGAAGTGAAGAAAGAGGAAAAGAGACCAAGGCCCATCAGCATGATGATTGGGTTACTATTATTGTAATAGTATAGGACCAACCCTAGATTGACCATAGATCCACTGCGGGCTCAGTGGATCGCATAGGATTCGGGCTCGTGATCATCCAACAGGGGCGTGCTAGGCTTTAATTTTGCATGTGGTTATTATGATGGATGAATGGCTTTTATTTATCATATAACTGCTATGGATGGATTTTATTTATGCATTATGGATGAATGTATGGATATATTATGAGATCTCGGTCATTCACTACTCTCACATTGGTTGGACCAATGTTGAAATATTAGACCCTAGATAAAGTGGACATGAACTCTAGGAGTTTGTCCATGCCTTCCAATCCATGGCACAGTGAGGAAGCTGTTTTAGGTCAATAGCGTGGTCTCACGAGTCGTGGCACGTTATTGTACTTAAAAGAAGCTGCACTATGTCATGAACGAAAAATGGGCTGCTGTTACCTGTCTCACGAGTCGTGGGGTACTAGTGGGTCCATGGCTCGGTCGATTGGGTCGGGTCTAACGCCCAATTAGCATGATTCGCTTGGAGTCCTCGGGATCATGCAAAAGGGTGAGGCAATAATCTTGGGAATCTCGTGGAACGAGAATGGTATCGAATACCTCCCACAGGATCTTTTCCATGCGAATCGTAAAAGCGGGGTATGGGAAAAATCGCTGTGGATCCCAAGCCCACTAGGAAAGGATTTCCCGAAAATCACGTTTGAGAGTACCGTGTTTTCGTATAAATAGTGGGAGGATTAAATGACTAAAGACCAAGCATTTAATTATTTCATCAAACCACCGTCTTTATTTTCTGCTGATCGCGCGTTGTTTTCTAAATGTAGATTTTAAAATGTCTAAGAACCCACTATCAACCATTCTTGAGACAAACAAATTCAATGGAACAAATTACAACGACTGGTTACGCAATCTCAGGATAGTCCTAGATTACGAGAACCAAGGCTACGTCATGGACGAGCCTCTCCCTAGGACCTTACCGGAAGGATCCACGCCAGAAGAACGTGAGACGTTCGAGACTTGGCATAAGGATAACCGGAAGGTCCGTAGCATCATACTTGCTTCGATGACCAATGAGATTCAGAAGCAATATGAAAGGCTAGACGATGTCCCTTCCATTATGGCTCACCTTAAGGATTGCTATGCAGTCCCGGACCGCATACTAGGTATGTCGCGACCAAGGCGTTCTTTGGAACTAAAATGACAGAAGGATCCTCTGTACAAGAGCATGGGGTTAAAATGCTTACCCTAGTGGAAAAGCTCGAGGACCTAAAGGCAGGTCTCGATAACGAAACGTACATAGATGTGATCCTTCAGTCACTCCCACCCTCCTTCGACCAATTTATCGTCAACTATAACATGAATACACTTGAGAAGGGCATTCATGAGTTGATCAATATGTTGGTGCAATACGAGGCAACGACTAAGAAGTCCACGCCTTCGGTATTGTTTGGAGGTGCTTCAACTTCCAAGACGAAAGGCAAGGGTGCCGGACGTTGGAAAAAGAAGAAAGGGAAGGGAAAAGCCGTCATAGCAGCTACGAACACTCAGAGTGTTCCCATTGCCAAAGAGGGGAAAGGCAAAGGAAAGGGAAAGGTTGTCTCCAAGCAACAGTCAAAGGCATATGACATATGTATCAACTGCCGTGAGAAAGGGCATTGGAAGAGAGAGTGCCCCAAACTCTTCTCTATATCTTGCAACAAACGAATTTCGTTCTTAACGCTCAACACAAACGGAAATTAGATAATAACGGAACGCACGTCTGTGGCACGCTAGGCTAGGTCACATATCCCAAGATAGGATGAAAAGGTTGGTAGACTCAAAGAACCTAGAGGTTGGGGACTTGAGTGATCTACCAACTTGTGAGTCTTGTCTAAGAGGGAAAATGACCAAAAAGCCCTTTGTAGGACAAAGCAGGCTTGCCACAGGTCTGTTAGACTTGGTCCATACAGACGTATGTGGACCACTAAGGACGCAGGCTCGAGGTGGGTTCTCCTACTTCATAACCTTCACCGATGATCATTCACGGTACGGTTATGTTTACCTGATGAGGTACAAGTCTGAAGCTCTTGAGAGGTTTAAAGAATTCAGGCTTATAAGTGGAGAACCAGACCAACTGCAAAATTAAAGTCCTACGGTCAGACCGAGGCGGTGAATACCTTAGTGCCGAATTCCTAGATTATCTAAAAGAAAATGGTATAATATCGGAATGGACACCTCCCGGAACACCACAGTTAAATGGCGTCTCTGAAAGGAGGAACCGAACCCTGTTGGACATGGTTCGGTCCATGATGAGTTTTACCAAATTGCCCTTATCGTTTTGGGGTTATGCATTAGAAACGGCAGCCAAGTTGTTGAATTTGGCGCCTACCAGTGCATTGACCCAAACGCCATATGAAATATGGCACGGCAAGCCTGCGTCCTACAACTACTTGAAAGTGTGGGGTAGCCCCGCATACGTCAAGAGGTTAGTGGGAGATAAGCTAGAATCCAGGTCTAGCCTATGCAGGTTCGTTGGATACCCTAAAGAAACTGCGGGTTATTACTTTTATGACCCTTTGGAACAAAAGGTATTTGTTTCAAGGAATGCAGTATTCTTGGAGCAAGGCTTCCCGGAGGATATCCAACCTGATGAGCTGATCCTTGAGGATTCAAGTGATGGAACTCAGCCATCAGAAATAGCCGCGGAAACCTCACCAAGAGGATTCAGGATTAATGCACGGAGGGCTGACCAACCTAGAGAAGTCCAACATGCTAGGCATGAAGGACAACCTCAAGAAAGGCCAGTCCCGGTCCCTGAACCGCCGGCTCCGATACAGTCAGCGCCCACAGTCACCACTGACGTTCCCGTCCTCCGTAGGTCCACTAGAGAATCCAGACCTCCAGTGAGATATGGGTTTCTAGGTGCGACCGATCTTCTGGATAACGATCCTAAGACATACGGGGAAGCGATGTCTGACATCGACTCCGGGAAATGGCTTGAGGCCATGAAGACCGAAATGGACTCCATGAGCGAGAACCAAGTTTGGAGACTTGTAGATCCACCGAAAGGTGTTAAGCCAGTGGGCTGTAAGTGGGTCTACAAGCGCAAACTCGGCGTTGATGGAGAAGTCACAACCTTTAAGGCTAGGCTTGTAGCTAAGGGATACACTCAACGACCCGGGGTCGATTTTGAGGATACCTACTCGCCAGTAGCCATGGCTAAGTCCATTCGGATCCTGCTTGCCATAGCAGCATGGTATGACTATGAAATATGGCAGATGGACGTGAAAACGGCCTTCCTCAACGGTTTCGTTGAAGAAGAGATCTATATGGATCAGCCGGAGGGTTTCACGATCACTGGAGAAGAACAGAAGGTCTGTCGTCTCCAGAAGTCCATCTATGGCCTCAAACAAGCATCCCGAAGTTGGAACATTCGATTTGATGAAGTAATACGGGGATATGACTTCATCAAAAACGAATCCGACCCTTGTGTATACAAGAAGGTCAGTGGGAGCTCTATAGTGTTCCTAGTGCTTTACGTGGATGGCATTCTGCTCATTGGTAATGACGTCAGAATGTTAGGAAACACAAAAGCATGGTTGTCAACCAAGTTTTCCATGAAGGACTTGGGTGAAGCCTCCTACATCCTAGGCATCCAGATTGTCAGGGACAGATCTAAAAGGATGTTAGGGCTCACCCAAAACTCGTATATGGAGAAAGTCCTAAAGAGATATCGAATGGACAACTCCAAACGAGGATTCCTTCCAATGAGGCATGGGATCAAGTTATCCAAGAAGCTGTCCCCGCAGACTGATGAGGAACTTGAAAAGATGAAAGTCCTCCCCTATGCTTCTGCCGTAGGTAGCATCCAATATGCGGTCCATTGCACCAGGCCTGACATTGCATACGCTTTGAGCGTGACAAGCAGATATCAGTCCTGTGCAGGAGAGGCACATTGGAATGCCGTCAAGGGCATCCTTAAGTACCTTAGGAGGACTAAGGAAATGTTCTTGGTCTATGGCAATGGAGAACTAATTCTGGAAGGCTTTAGCGACGCTAGCTTCCAGTCTGATGACGATGATGCCAAGTCTCAATCGGGGTATGTATTCAAACTCAACGGAGGAGTAGTGGCTTGGAAAAGTTCCAAGCAAGCAACCACTGCTGACTCCACCACTGAGGCTGAATACATAGCAGCTTCAGAAGCTGCAAAGGAAGCGGTTTGGATGAGAAACTACATCCAAGAGTTGGGTGTGGTGCCTAGCATCGCCGAGCCTGTTGTCATCTTCTGTGATAACAACGGTGCAATAGCGCAAGCAAAGGAACCGAGATCTCATCACCGTCCCAAACACATTCTTAGACGCTACCATCTTCTTAGAGAAATGGTAGGAAGAGGTGACGTTCGGATGGACCGAGTCAACTCAGCAGACAACACAGCAGACCCGCTGACAAAGTCTATGTCGCAGAGTGCTCATACGCAACATCTTGAGAAGATGGGGATTAGGCATATGGGTGATTGGCTTTAAAGGTCAAGTGGGAGATTGTTAGAATAGGTGACCATGTAAGCCAATTTTGACGGGTATATGTAACCTATGTCTAGACAATTATAGGTGTTTGATAAATCATTAATGAATAAAGAAGTGAATTTCATTTGGCATTACTTTGTTTGTGTTCACTTATATCTGTTTTCTATATCTGTTCACTACGCAAACAAAGCCCACGGACTGAGAATCAATTTCGGGGACTGGGACTACGCTTGGAGGTAGGTCCATGGAATCAGTCTTCCCGAATCAATCCGGAAATCTCCAAGTCAAGGAATCCCGAAAATGGGTACCGGGATTCCATTTGAGACTTGCACTAAGCACCTGCTGTCGTGTTTCATCGACGGGTGAAGAGGGTCGTCTAAGCAGTGTTAGTGGGTTAGCATGCTAGGACGCAGCTGACTGAGGTGACTCGCGGGAACCGTCTTACGGAGGACCTTGAGTATGGTCAGCAAGGTATGACGTGTATTCCCGGTTCCAACGGTACAGGTCAAGTCCTTTGACTTGAGGAATTGCTGAGTTTACCTGTACATCAGGGCTGTATCTTAGGTATGGTGAGAGATTGCCAGAATTCTTTTTGGTAGTCATAAGCCATGTCTAGTGCAGTTCTGGTGTGCAAAGTGACAGTAGTTTCCAAGAAAGGATCTGTCTCCTGTCAATAGGTTTTGGCAGTTGAGTCTCATATATACTCTAGGTCTTGTCCCTAAAACTGTGGCCACAGTGACTGAACAGAAGGGAAGGATTCCCTTGCGGCGTTTAGTGAGGACAGACCAACACTTAGGTCCAAAATGGGTACCTGCAATTTTCCTGCCCTAGACTCTAAGTGATGAGACCGAAGACAGAAGGACAAGTGTACTGTTAGAGCCTAAATGTTCATCCCTGAATATTTCACCTAGTCTCTAGTGCCATGGACCGTTGCTAGATGGCCACCCATGGTAACGGAAGGATTCTAGGAATCTGACCAAGTCTAGCTGAAAGGTGAACCTAAAGAGTCACACACTATCCACACACATTTAGATATTTAATTAGGAATTAAATATTGGAGTGAAGGAATGATTAAATCGGATTTAATCGGGTCCTTTATTTTTCTTGGAGAAATAATTCCTTCTATTAGATATAAGGAATTAAATTGATAAATTAGATTTATCAAAGGGATTTATTTAAATGGGCTTAAAAAATATTTATATTTATTTTAGCCTCTTGGAAATATTTAAATAGGTTTTAAATATTCCATTAAATTAAATTAAATCAACGGTTGAGATCAATGGGAGAGATGGATGGCTAGGATTGTTTTGACTAGGTCAAAACACTACTTTGACTAGGACTTTGACTAGGTCAAAACCCTAGTCAAATTAGAGTTCCTAAAAGAGGAGTTTAAAGAGGATTAAACTCCTCTTCTATATAAACCCCTAGCATCCTACAAGTTGAAGGATGATGAATCTCCAACACACACACAACACACACACAACTCGGCCCTCTCTCTCCCTCTATCTCGTCCGCCCTCTCTCTCTCTCACACACTCCAAGAAAATTATTTTCTTTGTTCTCTTGTTCTTGGAACATTAGAACTTGATGAATCAATACCGTTAATTCATAACGTGTTGTTGATTCATCCACTCCAAAATATAAACTTGTTCGTTGCTAGCACGACGTGCAAGATACGTGGGTGGATCGTGTGTCACGATTTTGAGGGTCTCAAGAACGAGATCTTGGTGCAAAACGGGGAACAACGCGTGTAGCCGTTGAAGACGAAAACGACAACGGGTAGGTCTCGTTTTAGATTTTCGTCCTCTTTTATTTTCAACCCTATGGCCTCCATGATATGTTATATGTGATTTATTCATGAGATACACCGAACACCCGGGAAATTTCAAAGGCACACCCTTTGAAACGTGTTTTAATTTAAAAGCATGTTTAAATTCCGCATTTATTTTTAATTATACCGCGCTTCCGCATTCGCGCTTTTGCCGGGACGATCCACAATTCCTTTCATCATCGTCATCAGACTGGAAGCTAGCGTCGCTAAAACCTTCCAGGATCAGTTCTCCATTGCCATAGACTAAGAACATTTCCTTAGTCCTCCTCAGGTACTTAAGGATGCTCTTAACTGTTAGAATAGGTGACCATGTAAGCCAATTTTGGCGGGTATATGTAACCTATGTCTAGACAATTATAGGTGTTTGATAAATCATTAATGAATAAAGAAGTGAATTTCATTTGGCATTACTTTGTTTGTGTTCACTTATATCTGTTTTCTATATCTGTTCACTACGCAAACAAAGCCCACGGACTGAGAATCAATTTCGGGGACTGGGACTACGCTTGGAGGTAGGTCCATGGAATCAGTCTTCCCGAATCAGTCCGGAAATCTCCAAGTCAAGGAATCCCGAAAATGGGTACCGGGATTCCATTTGAGACTTGCACTAAGCACCTGCTGTCGTGTTTCATCGACGGGTGACGAGGGTCGTCTAAGCAGTGTTAGTGGGTTAGCATGCTAGGACGCAGCTGACTGAGGTGACTCGTGGGAACCGTCTTACGGAGGACCTTGAGTATGGTCTGCTAGGTATGACGTATATTCCCGTTCCAACGGTACAGGTCAAGTCCTTTGACTTGAGAAATTGCTGAGTTTACCTGTACATCAGGGCTGTATCTTAGATATGGTCAGAGATTGCCAGAATTCTCTTTGGTAGTCATAAGCCATGTCTAGTGCAGTTCTGGTGTGCAAAGTGACAGTAGTTTCCAAGAAAGGATCTGTCTCCTGTCAATAGGTTTTTGGCAGTTGAGTCTCATGTATACTCTAGGTCTTGTCCCTAAAACTGTGGCCACAGTGACTGAACAGAAGGGAAGGATTCCCTTGCGGCGTTTAGTGAGGACAGACCGACACTTAGGTCCAAAATGGGTACCTGCATTTTCCGTGCCCTAGACTCTAAGTGATGAGACCGAAGACAGAAGGACAAGTGTACTGTTAGAGCCTAAATGTTCATCCCTGAATATTTCACCTAGTCTCTAGTGCCATGGACCGTTGCTAGATGGCCACCCATGGTAACGGAAGGATTCTAGGAATCCGACCAAGTCTAGATGAAAGGTGAACCTAAAGAGTCACACACTATCCACACACATTTAGATATTTAATTAGGAATTAAATATTGGAGTGAAGGAATGATTAAATTGGATTTAATCGGGTCCTTTATTTTTCTTGGAGAAATAATTCCTTCTATTAGATATAAGGAATTAAATTGATAAATTAGATTTATCAAAGGGATTTATTTAATGGGCTTAAATAATATTTATATTTATTTTAGCCTCTTGGAAATATTTAAATAGGTATTTTTTAAATATTCCATTAAATTAAATTAAATCAACGGTTGAGATCAATGGGAGAGATGGATGGCTAGGATTGTTTTTGACTAGGTCAAAACACTACTTTGACTAGGACTTTGACTAGGTCAAAATCCTAGTCAAATTAGAGTTCTTAAAAGAGGAGTTTAAAGAGGATTAAACTCCTCTTCTATATAAACCCCTAGCATCCTACAAGTTGAAGGATGATGAAATTCCAACACACACAACACACACACACACTCGGCTCTCTCTCCCTCCATCTCGTCCGCCCTCTCTCTCTCTCACACTCCAAGAAATTGTTTCTTTGTTCTCTTGTTCTTGGAACATTAGAACTTGATGAATCAATACCGTTAATTCATAACGTGTTGTTGATTCATCCACTCCAAAATATAAACTTGTTCGTTGCTAGCACGACGTGCAAGATACGTGGGTGGATCGTGTGTCACGATTTGGAGGGTCTCAAGAACGAGATCTTGGTGCAAAACGGGGAACAACGCGTGTAGCCGTTGAAGACGAAAACGACAACGGGTAGGTCCCGTTTTAATTTTTCGTCCCTTTTTATTTTTCTACCCTATGGCCTCCATGATTCTTTTATGTGATTTATTCATGAGATACACCAAACACCCGGGAATTTCAAAGGCACACCCTTTGAAACGTGTTCTTGAATTTAAAGCATGTTTAAATTCCGCATTTATTTTTTAATTATACCGCGCTTCCGCATTCGCGCTTTTTCCGGGACGATCCACAATTCCTTTCAGTGGTATCAGAGCCCGGTTCGGTGTATAGGCCTAGGGTTTATGTGCGTCTTAAGCATGGAACGTGTTTTGAGCATATTTTAATTGAATCTTGATTTTCTTGATTACTAAATCATGTTGTTTTGTTGCTTTTAATTCGTGTGAAATTCTAAATGTTTGGTATTTTCTATTTTTCTTGGGAAACGGGGGAAAATTTGAATTGAAAACGAGAAACGCCACAGCCGGCCAGCCGGGAAGGCTGGCCGCGCGCAGCCGAGCGCTGCCGGCAGGGCAGACGCGCGCAGGCAAGGGTAGCCTGCGCGCGCCCGCCCAGCCGGCCGCGCAGGGGCAGCGCGCAGCCAAGATGGCTGCGCGCGGGCGCGCGCGCAAGGGGGCGCCTCCAGCCGCGCGCGCGAGCAGACGAGGGTGTCTGCGCGCGCGCGGCCGGTAGGCGCGCTCATGCGCGCGCGCGCGCGCAAGGCTGTCGGGCGGAGAGCCCGCGCGCGGACGGCACCAGGCGCGCTGCCAGGCGCGCGCGCACGCAGACGGAGGCGTCTGCGCGCGCGCACTGCGCACAGCGCAGGCACGCGGCTGGCGACCAGCAGGCCGGCGCGCGCGAGGCAGTAGTGCCTGCGCGCGCGACGGCCTGCCGGAACACCAGGCCGCGCATTTTATTTATGCATTATGGATGAATGTATGGATATATTATGAGATCTCGGTCATTCACTACTCTCACATTGGTTGGACCAATGTTGAAATATTAGACCCTAGATAAAGTGGACATGAACTCTAGGAGTTCGTCCATGCCTTCCAATCCGTGGCATAGTAAGGAAGCTGTTTTAGGTCAATAGCGTGGTCTCACGAGTCGTGGCACGTTATTGTACTTAAAAGAAGCTGCACTGTGTTATGAACGAAAAATGGGCTGCTGTTACCTGTCTCACGAGTCGTGGGGGTACTAGTGGGTCCATGGCTCGGTCGATTGGGTCGGGTCTAACGCCCAATTAGCATGATTCGCTTGGAGTCCTCGGGATCATGCGAAAGGGTGAGGCAATAATCTCGGGAATCTCGTGGAACGAGAATGGTATGGAATACCTCCCACAGGATCTTTTCCATGCGAATCGTAAAAGCGGGGTATGGGAAAAATCGCTGTGGATCCCAAGCCCACTAGGAAAGGATTTCCCGAAAATCACGTTTGAGAGTACCGTGTTTTCGTATAAATAGTGGGAGGATTAAATGACTAAAGACCAAGCATTTAATTATTTCATCAAACCACCGTCTTTATTTTCTGCTGATCGCGCGTTGTTTTCTAAATGTAGATTTAAAATGTCTAAGAACCCACTATCAACCATTCTTGAGACAAACAAATTCAATGGAACAAATTACAACGACTGGTTGCGCAATCTCAGGATAGTCCTAGATTACGAGAACCAAGGCTACGTCATGGACGAGCCTCTCCCTAGGACCTTACCGGAAGGATCCACGCCAGAAGAACGTGAGACGTTCGAGACTTGGCATAAGGATAACCGGAAGGTCCGTAGCGTCATACTTGCTTCGATGACCAATGAGATTCAGAAGCAATATGAAAGGCTAGACGATGTCCCTTCCATTATGGCTCGTCTTAAGGATTGCTATGCAGTCCCGGACCGACATACTAGGTATGTCGCAACCAAGGCGTTCTTTGGAACTAAAATGACAGAAGGATCCTCTGTACAAGAGCATGGGGTTAAAATGCTTACCCTAGTGGAAAAGCTCGAGGACCTAAAGGCAGGTCTCGATAACGAAACGTACATAGATGTGATCCTTCAGTCACTCCCACCCTCCTTCGACCAATTTATCGTCAACTATAACATGAATACACTTGACAAGGGAATTCATGAGTTGATCAATATGTTGGTGCAATACGAGGCAACGACTAAGAAGTCCACGCCTTCGGTATTGTTTGGAGGTGCTTCAACTTCCAAGACGAAAGGCAAGGGTGCCGGACGTTGGAAAAAGAAGAAGGGGAAGGGAAAAGCCGTCATAGCAGCTACGAACACTCAGAGTGTTCCCATTGCCAAAGAGGGGAAAGGCAAAGGAAAGGGAAAGGTTGTCTCCAAGCAACAGTCAAAGGCATATGACATATGTATCAACTGCCGTGAGAAAGGGCATTGGAAGAGAGAGTGCCCCAAACGCATCTCAAACCAAGGTGATTGAGGTTAACATGGTCACTAATTCTGCCTCTTGGGTATTGGATACCGGCTGTGGAGCTCACATTTGCAATAATTTGCAGGTGCTGAAAAGAAGCAGAAAACTAAGTAGCGGGGACATGATCCTGAAGCTTGGAAATGGCAAGGCCATCTCGGCAGAAGCAGTAGGATCCGCCACTTTAGTGATTAGTGATACCATTAGCATAGAATTAGAGCAGGTTTATTTTGTACCTAGTATGATTAAGAACATCATTTCCATTCCATTGTTGGACAATAGTGGTTATGAGTTCAGAATCAATAAAAATTGCTTTTATTTGATGAGGTGTGGAATTGCTCATCTACTTGGTACATTGCACAACGGGCTCTATATCTTGCAACAAACCAATTTTGTTCTTAACGCTCAACACAAACGGAAATTAGATAATAACGGGAACGCACGTCTGTGGCACGCTAGGCTAGGTCACATATCCCAAGATAGGATGAAAAGGTTGGTAGACTCAAAGAACCTAGAGGTTGGGGACTTGAGTGATCTACCAACTTGTGAGTCTTGTCTAAGAGGGAAAATAACCAAGAAGCCCTTTGTAGGACAAAGCAGGCTTGCCACAGGTCTGTTGGACTTGGTCCATACAGACGTGTGTGGACCACTAAGGACGCAGGCCCGAGGTGGGTTCTCCTACTTCATAACCTTCACCGATGACCATTCACGGTACGGTTATGTTTACCTGATGAGGTACAAGTCTGAAGCTCTTGAGAGGTTTAAAGAATTCAGACTTGAAGTGGAGAACCAGACCAACTGCAAAATTAAAGTCCTACGGTCAGACCGAGGCGGTGAATACCTTAGTGCCGAATTACTAGATTATCTAAAGGAAAATGGTATAATATCAGAATGGACACCTCTCGGAACACCACAGTTAAATGGCGTCTCTGAAAGGAGGAACCGAACCCTGTTGGACATGGTTCGGTCCATGATGAGTTTTACCAAATTGCCCTTATCGTTTTGGGTTATGCACTAGAAACGGCAGCCAAGTTGTTGAACTTGGCGCCTACCAGTGCATTGACCCAAACGCCATATGAGATATGGCACGGCAAGCCTGCGTCCTACAACTACTTGAAAGTGTGGGGTAGCCCCGCATACGTCAAGAGGTTAGTGGGAGATAAGCTAGAATCCAGGTCTAGCCTATGTAGGTTCGTTGGATACCCTAAAGAAACTGCGGGTTATTACTTTTATGACCCTTTGGAACAAAAGGTATTTGTTTCAAGG
The DNA here is from genome assembly GCA_034509735.1 of Sesamum alatum. Classification (NCBI taxonomy): domain Eukaryota; kingdom Viridiplantae; phylum Streptophyta; class Magnoliopsida; order Lamiales; family Pedaliaceae; genus Sesamum; species Sesamum alatum. The sequence goes on from JACGWO010000012.1 coordinate 13,014,992, forward strand.
AATGCAGTATTCTTGGAGCAAGGCTTCCCGGAGGATATCCAACCTGATGAGCTGATCCTTGAGGATTCAAGTGATGGAACTCAGCCATCAGAAATAGCCGCGGAAACCTCACCAAGAGGATTTAGGATTAACACACGGAGGGCTGACCAACCTAGAGAAGTCCAACATGCTAGGCATGAAGGACAACCTCAAGAAAGGCCAGTCCCGGCCCCTGAACCGCCGGCTCTGATACAGTCAGCGCCCACAGTCACCACTGACGTTCCCGTCCTCCGTAGGTCCACTAGAGAATCCAGACCTCCAGTGAGATATGGGTTTCTAGGTGCGATCGATCTTTTGGATAAAGATCCTAAGATATACGGGGAAGCGATGTCTGACATCGACTCCGGGAAATGGCTTGAGGCCATGAAGACCGAAATGGACTCCATGAGCGAGAACCAAGTTTGGAGACTTGAAGATCCACCGAAAGGTGTTAAGCCAGTGGGCTGTAAGTGGGTCTACAAGCGCAAACTCGGCGTTGATGGAGAAGTCACAACCTTTAAGGCTAGGCTTGTAGCTAAGGGATACACTCAACGACCCGGGGTCGATTTTGAGGACACCTACTCGCCAGTAGCCATGGCTAAGTCCATTCGGATCCTGCTTGCCATAGCAGCATGGTATGACTATGAAATATGGCAGATGGACGTGAAAACGGCCTTCCTCAACGGTTTCGTTGAAGAAGAGATCTATATGGATCAGCCGGAGGGTTTCACGGTCACTGGAGAAGAACAGAAGGTCTGTCGTCTCCAGAAGTCCATCTATGGCCTCAAACAAGCATCCCGAAGTTGGAACATTCGATTTGATGAAGTAATACGGGGATATGACTTCATCAAAAACGAATCCGACCCTTGTGTATACAAGAAGGTCAGTGGGAGCTCTATAGTGTTCCTAGTGCTTTACGTGGATGACATTCTGCTCATTGGTAATGACGTCAGAATGTTAGGAAACACGAAAGCATGGCTGTCAACCAAGTTTTCCATGAAGGACTTGGGTGAAGCCTCCTACATCCTAGGCATCCAGATTATCAGGGACAGATCTAAAAGGATGTTAGGGCTCACCCAAAAACTCATATATGGAGAAAGTCCTAAAGAGATATCGAATGGACAACTCCAAACGAGGATTCCTTCCAATGAGGCATGGGATCAAGTTATCCAAGAAGCAGTCCCCGCAGACTGATGAGGAACTTGAAAAGATGAAAGTCATCCCCTATGCTTCTGCCGTAGGTAGCATCCAATATGCGGTCCATTAAACCAGGCCTGACATTGCATACGCTTTGAGCGTGACAAGCAGATATCAGTCCTGTGCAGGAGAGGCACATTGGAATGCCGTTAAGGGCATCTTTAAGTACCTAAGGAGGACTAAGGAAATGTTCCTAGTCTATGGCAATGGAGAACTAATTCTGGAAGGCTTTAGCGACGCTAGCTTCCAGTCTGATGACGATGATGCCAAGTCTCAATCGGGGTATGTATTCAAACTCAACGGAGGAGTAGTGGCTTGGAAAAGTTCCAAGCAAGCAACCACTGCTGACTCCACCACTGAGGCTGAATACATAGCAGCTTCAGAAGCTGCTAAGGAAGCAGTTTGGATGAGAAACTACATCCAAGAGTTGGGTGTGGTGCCTAGCATCGCCGAGCCTGTTGTCATCTTCTGTGATAACAACGGTGCAATAGCGCAAGCAAAGGAACCGAGATCTCATCACCGTTCCAAACACATTCTTAGACGCTACCATCTTCTTAGAGAAATGGTAGGAAGAGGTGACGTTCGGATGGACCGAGTCAACTCAGCAGAGGCTAAAATAAATATAAATATTATTTAAGCCCATTAAATAAATCCCTTTGATAAATCTAATTTATCAATTTAATTCCTTATATCTAATAGAAGGAATTATTTCTCCAAGAAAAATAAAGGACCCGATTAAATCATATTTAATCATTCCTTCACTCCAATATTTAATTCCTAATTAAATATCTAAATGTGTGTGGATAGTGTGTGACTCTTTAGGTTCACCTTTCAGCTAGACTTGGTCGGATTCCTAGAATCCTTCCGTTACCATGGGTGGCCATCTAGCAACGGTCCATGGCACTAGAGACTAGGTGAAATATTCAGGGATGAACATTTAGGCTCTAACAGTACACTTGTCCTTCTGTCTTCAGTCTCATCACTTAGAGTCTAGGGCACGGAAAATGCAGGTACCCATTTTGGACCTATGTGTTGGTCTGTCCTCACTAAACGCCGCAAGGGAATCCTTCCCTTCTGTTCAGTCACTGTGGCCACAGTTTTAGGGACAAGACCTAGAGTATATATGAGACTCAACTGCCAAAACCTATTAACAGGAGACAGATCCTTTCTTGGAAACTACTGTCACTTTGCACACCAGAACTGCACTAGACATGGCTTATGACTACCAAAGAGAATTCTGGCAATCTCTCACCATACCTAAGATACAGCCCTGATGTACAGGTAAACTCAGCAATTCCTCAAGTCAAAGGACTTGACCTGTACCGTTGGAACCGGGAATACACGTCATACCTTGCTGACCATACTCAAGGTCCTCCGTAAGACGGTTCCCGCGAGTCACCTCAGTCAGCTGCGTCCTAGCATGCTAACCCACTAACACTGCTTAGACGACCCTCGTCACCCGTCGATGAAACACGACAGCAGGTGCTTAGTGCAAGTCTCAAATGGAATCCCGGTACCCATTTTCGGGATTCCTTGACTTGGAGATTTCCGGACTGATTCGGGAAGACTGATTCCATGGACCTACCTCCAAGCGTAGTCCCAGTCCCCGAAATTGATTCTCAGTCCGTGGGCTTTGTTTGCGTAGTGAACAGATATAGAAAACAGATATAAGTGAACACAAACAAAGTAATGCCAAATGAAACTCACTTCTTTATTCATTAATGATTTATCAAACACCTATAATTGTCTAGACATAGGTTACATATACCCGCCAAAATTGGCTTACATGGTCACCTATTCTAACAATCTCCCACTTGACCTTTAAAGCCAATCACCCATATGCCTAATCCCCATCTTCTCAAGATGTTGCGTATGAGCACTCTGCGACATAGGCTTTGTCACCGGGTCTGCTGTGTTGTCTGCTGAGTTGACTCGGTCCCTCCGAACGTCACCTCTTCCTACCATTTCTCTAAGAAGATGGTAGCGTCTAAGAATGTGTTTGGAACGGTGATGAGATCTCGGTTCCTTTGCTTGCGCTATTGCACCGTTGTTATCACAGAAGATGACAACAGGCTCGGCGATGCTAGGCACCACACCCAACTCTTGGATGTAGTTTCTCATCCAAACCGCTTCCTTAGCAGCTTCTGAAGCTGCTATGTATTCAGCCTCAGTGGTGGAGTCAGCAGTGGTTGCTTGCTTGGAACTTTTCCAAGCCACTACTCCTCCGTTGAGTTTGAATACATACCCCGATTGAGACTTGGCATCATCGTCATCAGACTGGAAGCTAGCGTCGCTAAAGCCTTCCAGAATTAGTTCTCCATTGCTCAACTAGAATTGTCCCGCTAACTCTTATTTGGCGCCGTTGCCGGGGATTTAATTCGAAAGAATATCATAACTCGCTGGACTTAATTAATTTGGATTTTTCTTTGTTTTATTTTATTTTTACTTTTTTTTTACCTCACTTCTCTTCTTTCCTTAGTTGTGTTTTAATGACACGAGGTGGTGGTGGAGAGTTAGCGCAATTCGACCCTGAAATTGAGATAACTTTCCGACAACAAAGAAACACCATGGACAGGGGTGAAGAGAGTGGAAATTCCAACGCGGAGGATCAATTTGTTCTCACAGAACCGGCCATGGCGAATGCGTTAGGGGTCGTGGAAAGGCCAATGATGGAATATGCGTTCCCAACAGCGGATGGGGTGATATCTGTAAGATTATGTGGATCGTCCCGGGAAAAGCGCGAATGCGGAAGCGCGGTATAATTAAAAAAATAAAACGGAATTTAAACATGCTTTTAAATTAAAAACACGTTTCAAAGGGTGTGCCTTTGAAATTTCCCGGGCATTCGGTGTATCTCATGAACGTATAACATTAAAATAAATCATGGAGGCCATAGGGTTGAAAATTAAAGAGGGACGAAAATTTAAAACGAGACCTACCCGTTGTCGTTTTCGTCTTCAACGGCTACACGCGTTGTTCCCCGTTTTGCACCAAGATCCCGTCTTTGAGACCCTCCAAATCGTGACACACGATCCACCCACGTATCTTGCACGTCGTGCTAGCAACGAACAAGTGTATAATTTTGGAGTGGATGAATCAATAACACATTATCAATTAATGGTATTGATTCATCAAGATTCTAATGTTCCAAGAACAAAAGAATCAAGAAAATAATTTTTCTTGAGAGAGAGAGAGGGCGGACGAGAGAGATGGGAGAGAGAGATCCGTGTGTGTGTGTTGTAGTGTGTGTGTTGGAGATTCATCATCATGTAAATTGTAGGATGCTAGGGGTTTATATAGAAGAGGAGTTTAATCCTCTTTAAACTCCTCTTTTAAGAACTCTAATTTGATTAGGATTTTGACCTAGTCAAAGTCCTAGTCAAACTAGTGTTTTTGACCTAGTCAAAACGATCCTAGCCATCCATCTCTCCCATTGATCTCAACCGTTGATTTAATTTAATTTAATGGAATATTTAAAACCTATTTAAATATTTCCAAGAGGCTAAAATAAATATAAATATTATTTAAGCCCATTAAATAAATTCCTTTGATAAATCCAATTTATCAATTTAATTCCTTCTATCAAATAGAAAGAATTATTTCTCCAAGAAAAATAAAGGTTCCGATTAAATCTAATTTAATCATTCCTTCACTCCAATATTTAATTCCAAATTAAATATTTAATTGTGTGTGGATAGTGTGTGACTCTTTAGGTTCACCATTCAGCTAGACTTGGTCGGATTCCTAGAATCCGTCCGTTACCATGGGTGGCCATCTAGCAACGGTCCATGGCACTAGAGACTAGGTGAAATATTCAGGGATGAACATTTAGGCTCTAACAGTACGTTTGTCCTTCTGTCTTCGGTCTCATCACTTAGTGTCTAGGGCACGGATAACGCAGGTACCCATCTTGGACCTAAGTGTCGGTCTGTCCTCACTAAACGCCGCAAGGGAAACCTTCCCTTCTGTTCAGTCACTGTGGCCACAGTTTTAGGGACAAGACCTAGAGCATACATGAGACTCAACTGTCAAAACCTATTGACAGGAGACAGATCCTTTCTTGGAAACTACTGTCACTTTTGCACACCAGGACTGCACTAGACATGGCTTATGACTACCAAAGAGAATTCTGGCAATCTCTCACCATATCTAAGATACAGTTCTGATGTACAGGTAAACTCAGTAATTCCTCAAGTCAAAGGACTTGACCTGTACCGTTGGAACCGGGAATACTCGTCATACCTTGCAGACCATACTCAAGGTCCTCCGTAAGACGGTTCCCACGAGTCACCTCAGTCAGCTGCGTCCTAGCAGGCTAACCCACTAACACTGCTTAGACGATCCTCGTCACCCGTCGATGAAACACGACAGCAGATGCTTAGTGCAAGTCTCAAATGGAATCCCGGTACCCATTTTCGGGATTCCTTGACTTGGAGATTTCCGGACTGATTCGGGAAGACTGATTTCATGGACCTACCTCCAAGCGTAGTCCCAGTCCCCGAAATCAAATCTCAGTCCGTGGGCTTTGTTTGCATAGTGAACAGATATAGAAAAGTGAACACAAACAAAGTAATGCCAAATGAAATTCACTTCTTTATTCATTAATGATTTATCAAAACACTTATAATTGTCTAGACATAGGTTACATATACCCGCCAAAATTGGCTTACATGGTCACCTATTCTAACAATCTCCCACTTGACCTTTAAAGCCAATCACCCATATGCCTAATCCCCATCTTCTCAAGATGTTGCGTATGAGCACTTTGCGACATAGGCTTTGTCAGCGGGTCTGCTGTGTTGTCTGCTGAGTTGACTCGGTCCATCCGAACGTCACCTCTTCCTACCATTTCTCTAAGAAGATGGTAGCGTCTAAGAATGTGTTTGGAACGGTGGTGAGATCTCGGTTCCTTCGCTTGCGCTATTGCACCGTTGTTATCACAGAAGATGACAACGGGCTCGGCGATGCTAGGCACCACACCCAACTCTTGGATGTAGTTTCTCATCCAAACCGCTTCCTTAGCAGCCTCTGAAGCTGCTATGTATTCAGCCTCAGTAGTGGAGTCAGCAGTGGTTGCTTGCTTGGAACTTTTCCAAGCCACTACTCCTCCGTTGAGCTTGAATACATACCCCGATTGAGACTTGGCATCATCGTCATCAGACTGGAAGCTAGCGTCGCTAAAGCCTTCCAGAATAAGTTCTCCATTGCCATAGACCAAGAACATTTCCTTTAGTCCTCCTAAGGTACTTAAGGATGCCCTTAACGGCATTCCAATGTGCCTCTCCTGCACAGGACTGATATCTGCTAGTCACGCTCAAAGCGTATGCAATGTCAGGCCTGGTGCAGTGGACCGCATATTGGATGCTACCTACGGCAGAAGCATAGGGGATGACTTTCATCTTTTCAAGTTCCTCATCAGTCTGCGGGGGACTTTTTCTTGGACAACTTGATCCCATGCCTCATAGGAAGGAACCCTCGTTTGGAGTTGTCCATTCGATATCTCTTTAGGACTTTCTCCATATACGAGTTTTGGGTGAGCCCTAACATCCTTTTAGATCTGTCCCTGACAATCTGGATGCCTAGGATGTAGGATGCTTCACCCAAGTCCTTCATGGAAAACTTGGTTGACAGCCATGCTTTCGTGTTTCCTAACATTCTGACGTCATTTCCAATGAGCAGAATGTCATCCACGTAAAGCACTAGGAACACTATGGAGCTCCCACTGACCTTCTTGTATACACAAGGGTCGGATTCGTTTTTGATGAAGTCATAACCCCGTATTACCTCATCAAATCGAATGTTCCAACTCCGGGAAGCTTGTTTGAGGCCATAGATGGACTTCTGGAGACGACAGACTTTCTGTTCTTCTCCAGCGACCGTGAAACCCTCCGGCTGATCCATATAGATCTCTTCTTCAACGAAGCCGTTGAGGAAGGCCGTTTTCACGTCCATCTGCCATATTTCATAGTCATACCATGCTGCTATGGCAAGCAGGATCCGAATGGATTTAGCCATGGCTACTGGCGAGTAGGTATCCTCAAAATCGACCCCGGGTCGTTGAGTGTATCCCTTAGCTACAAGCCTAGCCTTGAAGGTAGTGACCTCTCCATCAACACCGAGTTTGCGCTTGTAGACCCACTTACAGCCCACTGGCTTAACACCTTTCGGTGGATCTACAAGTCTCCAAACTTGGTTCTCGCTCATGGAGTCCATTTCGGTTTTCATGGCCTCAAGCCATTTCCCAGAGTCGATGTCTGACATCGCTTCCCCGTATGTCTTAGGATCGTTATCCAGAAGATCGGTCGCACCTAGAAATCCATATCTCACTGGAGGTCTGGATTCTCTAGTGGACCTTCGGAGAACGGGAACGTTAGTGGTAACTGTGGGCGCTGACTGTATCGGAGCCGGCGGTTCAGGGGCCGGGGCTGGCCTGCCTTGAGGTTGACCTTCATGCCTAGCATGTTGGACTTCTCTAGGTAGGTCAGTCCTCCTAGTGTCTATCCTGAATCCTCTAGGTGAGGTTTCCGCGACTGTTTCTGATGACTGAGTTCCATCACTTGATTCCTCAAGGATCAGCTCATCAGGTTGGATATCCTCCGGGAAGCCTTGCTCCAAGAATACTGCATTCCTTGAAACAAATATCTTTTGTTCCAAAGGGTCATAAAAGTAATAACCCGCAGTTTCTTTAGGGTATCCAACGAACCTGCATAGGCTAGACCTGGATTCTAGCTTATCTCCCACTAACCTCTTGACGTATGCGGGGCTACCCCACACTTTCAAGTAGTTGTAGGATGCAGGCTTGCCGTGCCATATCTCATATGGCGTTTGGGTCACTACACTAGTAGGCGCCAGATTCAATAACTTGGCTGCCGTTTCTAATGCATAACCCCAAAACGATAGGGGCAATTTGGTAAAACTCATCATGGAACGAACCATGTCCAACAGGGTTCGGTTCCTCCTTTCAGAGACGCCATTTAACTGTGGTGTTCCGGGAGGTGTCCATTCTGATATTATACCATGTTCCTTTAGATAATCTAGGAATTCGGCACTAAGGTATTCACCGCCTCGGTCTGACCGTAGGACTTTAATTTTGCAGTTGGTCTGGTTCTCCACTTCAAGTCTGAATTCTTTAAACCTCTCAAGAGCTTCAGACTTGTACCTCATCAGGTAAACATAACCATACCGTGAATGATCATCGGTGAAGGTTATGAAGTAGGAGAACCCACCTCGGGCCTGCGTCCTTAGTGGTCCACACACGTCTGTATGGACCAAGTCCAACAGACCTGTGGCAAGCCTGCTTTGTCCTACAAAGGGCTTCTTGGTCATTTTCCCTCTTAGACAAGATTCACAAGTTGGTAGATCACTCAAGTCCCCAACCTCTAGGTTCTTTTGAGTCTACCAACCTTTTCATCCTATCTTGGGATATGTGACCTAGCCTAGCGTGCCACAGACGTGCGTTCCCGTTATTATCTAATTTCCGTTTGTGTTGAGCGTTAAGAACGAAATTCGTTTGTTGCAAGATATAGAGCCCATTATGTAATGTACCAAGTAGATGAGCAATTCCACACCTCATCAAATAAAAGCAATTTTTATTGATTTTAAACTCATAACTATTATTGTCTAACAATGGAATGGAAATGATGTTTTTAATCATACTGGGTACAAAATAAACTTGCTCTAATTCTATGCTAATGGTATCACTAATAACTAAAGTGGCGGATCCTACTGCTTCTGCCGAGATGGCCTTGCCATTTCCGAGCTTCAGGATCATGTCCCCGCTACTTAGTTTTCTGCTTCTTTTCAACACCTGCAAATCATTGCAAATGTGAGCTCCACAGCCGGTATCCAATACCCAAGAGGCAGAATTAGTGACCATGTTAACCTCAATCACAAATATACCTTGGTTTGAGAAGAGTTTGGGGCACTCTCTCTTCCAATGCCCTTTCTCACGGCAGTTGATACATATGTCATATGCCTTCGACTGTTGCTTGGAGACAACCTTTCCCTTTCCTTTGCCTTTCCCCTCTTTGGCAATGGGAACACTCTGAGTGTTCGTAGCTGCTATGACTGCCTTTCCCTTCCCTTTCTTCCTTTTCCAACGTCCGGCGCCCTTGCCTTTCGTCTTGGGAGTAGAAGCACCTCCAAACAATACCGAAGGCGTGGACTTCTTAGTCGTTGCCTCGTATTGCACCAACATATTGATCAACTCATGAATACCCTTCTCAAGTGCATTCATGTTGTAGTTGACAATAAATTGATCAAAGGAGGGTGGGAGTGACTGAAGGATCACATCTATGTACGTTTCGTTATCGAGACCTGCCTTTAGGTCCTCGAGCTTTTCCACTAGGGTAAGCATTTTAACCCCATGTTCTTGTACAGAGGATCCTTCTGTCATTTTAGTTCCAAAGAACGCCTTGGTCGCGACATACCTAGTATGCCGGTCCGGGACTGCATAGCAATCCTTAAGGCGAGCCATTATGGAAGGGACATCGTCTAGCCTTTCATATTGCTTTTGAATCTCATTGGTCATCGAAGCAAGTATGATGCTACGAACCTTCCGGTTATCCTTATGCCAAGTCTCGAACGTCTCACGTTCCTCTGGCGTGGATCCTTCCGGTAAGGTCCTAGGGAGAGGCTCGTCCATGACGTAGCCTTGGTTCTCATAATCCAGGACTATCCTGAGATTGCGCAACCAGTCGTTGTAGTTGGTTCCATTAAATTTGTTTGTCTCAAGAATGGTTGAAAGTGGGTTCTTAGACATTTTAAAATCTACATGTTGAAAAAACAACGCGCGATCAGCAGAAAGTAAAGACGGTGGTTTGATAAAAATAATTAAATGCTTGGTCTTTAGTCATTTAATCCTCCCACTATTTATACGAAAACACGGTACTCTCAAACGTAGTTTTCGGGAAATCCTTTCCTAGTGGGCTTGGGATCCACAGCGATTTTTCCCATACCCCGCTTTTACGATTCGCATGGAAAAGATCCTGTGGGAGGTATTCCATACCATTCTCGTTCCACGAGATTCCCAAGATTATTGCCTCACCCTTTTGCATGATCCCGAGGACTCCAAGCGAATCATGCTAATTAGGCGTTAGACCCGACCCAATCGACCGAGCCATGGACCCACTAGTACCCCCACGACTCGTGAGACAGGTAGCAGCAGCCCATTTTTTCGTTCATGACATAGTGCAGCTTCTTTTAAGTACAATAACGTGCCACGACTCGTGAGACCACGCTATTGACCTAAAACAGCTTCCTCACTATGCCACGGATTGGAAGGCATGGACGAACTCCTAGAGTTCATGTCCACTTTATCTAGGGTCTAATATTTTAACATTGGTCCAACCAATGTGAGAGTAATAATGACCGAGATCTCATACTATATCCATACATTTATCCAAAAATGCATAAATGAAATTCATCCATAGCAGTTATACATGATAAATAAAACCCATTCATCCATCACAATAACCACATGCAAAATTAAAGCCTAGCACGCCCCTGTTGGATGATCACAAGCCCGAATCCTATGCGATCCACTGAGCCCGCAGTGGATCTATGGTCAATCTAGGGTTGGTCCTATACTATTACAATAATAGTAACCCAATCATCATTCTGATGGGCCTTGGTCTCTTTTTCTCTTTCTTCACTTCATGGAAAACGCCAAGGGACCTCCGGTCTGTGCTCTCCATGTGGTCCTTCCTTCTTCTCCACCAATTACAAGAATGGAAACCTCACTCCTAGTCTACTCTCATTACATATAAAAAATTAGAAACCCCAGCGAAACCCCGGGGGAGTACATAAGGAGGGAGGTAGAAAGCCTTATTATTCCAAGGCACTAGAAAGAGAGAAGGAGAAAGCAGTTAAAGAGGCACACAGGCCCAACAGTAAATTAAACCATACATTCGGTCTAGGGCTCGTGATCATCCATTTCCATCCAACACACATAATTACATGATCCAATCACATAATCATAATATTCCAACAACACATGATTTCCAATCACATCAATCCAAGATGAAAATAAATGAACATGTGCGCAACGTGTGAAAAAATGAAACACAAATATTGGTAATAATATTTTTCTCGTTTTAGGAAAACCTTTCCTCATTATTTTAAGTAAAATAACCCGGGATTCCAAATCCATTTATTTTACTCCTAAAATAATGTCTTTAGGAATTTAGGAAAAAATTGAACCCAAAAAACGAATTTTCAGAATTAATTCAAAATTAAAACTGAAAATAAATTTAAAAATAAAATAATAATGCTAGGGTTTCAAAAAACCCTAGCTGCAGCAGCCGCCGGCCGCCGCCACCGGCAGCAGCCGGCAGGCCGTGCGCGCAGGGCAGCAGGCCCAGCCTGCCGCCCCTGCGCGCGCAGGCACTGCCTGGCCGGGCGCGCGCGCGCAGGCCCCTTGCCTGCGTGCGCGCGCGCCTGGCCGGCAGCGCACTGCGCGGCCTGGTGTTCCGGCAGGCCGACGCGCGCGCAGGCTCCTTTGCCTGTGCGCGCGCGCTGGCCTGCTGGCCACCGGCCGCGTCCCTGCGTCGCGCGCAGAGCGCGCGCGCAGACGCGCACTGGGCGTGCCTGCCGGGCGCGCGCGCGCAGACGCCTTCGTCTGCGTGCGCGCGCGCCTGGCGGCGCGCCTGGTGCCCGTCCGCGCGCGGGCTCCTCCGCCCGCCAGCCTTGCGCGCGCGCGCGCATGGGCGCGCCTGCCGGGCGCGCGCGCGCAGACACCTCTGTCTGCCCGCGCGCGCGCCTGGAGGCGTTTCCATGCGCGCACGCCCGCGCGCAGCCAACCCGGCTGCGCGCTGCCCCTGCGCGGCCGGCAGCGCGCGCGCGCGCGCAGGCTTCCCATGCCTGCGCGCGTCTGCCCTGCCGGCAGCGCTCAGCTGCGCGCGGCCAGCCTTCCCGGCTGGCCGGCTGTGACGTTTTCTCGTTTTTCAGATTAATTCCCATCCCGATTCCCAAGAAAAACAGAAAATACCAATATTCAGCAATTCACACGAATTAAAAGCAATAAAATAACATGCTTCAAGAATCAAGAAATTCAAGATTTAATTACAACATGCTATTTCACGTTTCATGCTTAAAACGCACATAAACCCTAGGCCTATACACCGAACCGGGCTCTGATACCACTGTAAGATTATGTGGATCGTCCCGGGAAAAGCGCGAATGCGGAAGCGCGGTATAATTAAAAAAATAAAACGGAATTTAAACATGCTTTTAAATTAAAACACGTTTCAAAGGGTGTGCCTTTGAAATTTCCCGGGCATTCGGTGTATCTCATGAACGTATAACATTAAAATAAATCATGGAGGCCATAGGGTTGAAAATTAAAGAGGGACGAAAATTTAAAACGAGACCTACCCGTTGTCGTTTTCGTCTTCAACGGCTACACGCGTTGTTCCCCGTTTTGCACCAAGATCCCGTCTTTGAGACCCTCCAAATCGTGACACACGATCCACCCACGTATCTTGCACGTCGTGCTAGCAACGAACAAGTGTATAATTTTGGAGTGGATGAATCAATAACACATTATCAATTAATGGTATTGATTCATCAAGATTCTAATGTTCCAAGAACAAAAGAATCAAGAAAATAATTTTTCTTGAGAGAAGAGAGGGCGGACGAGAGAGATGGGAGAGAGAGATCCGTGTGTGTGTGTTGTAGTGTGTGTGTTGGAGATTCATCATCATGTAAATTGTAGGATGCTAGGGGTTTATATAGAAGAGGAGTTTAATCCTCTTTAAACTCCTCTTTTAAGAACTCTAATTTGATTAGGATTTTGACCTAGTCAAAGTCCTAGTCAAACTAGTGTTTTGACCTAGTCAAAACGATCCTAGCCATCCATCTCTCCCATTGATCTCAACCGTTGATTTAATTTAATTTAATGGAATATTTAAAACCTATTTAAATATTTCCAAGAGGCTAAAATAAATATAAATATTATTTAAGCCCATTAAATAAATTCCTTTGATAAATCCAATTTATCAATTTAATTCCTTCTATCAAATAGAAAGAATTATTTCTCCAAGAAAAATAAAGGTTCCGATTAAATCTAATTTAATCATTCCTTCACTCCAATATTTAATTCCAAATTAAATATTTAATTGTGTGTGGATAGTGTTGTGACTCTTTTAGGTTCACCATTCAGCTAGACTTGGTCGGATTCCTAGAATCCGTCCGTTACCATGGGTGGCCATCTAGCAACGGTCCATGGCACTAGAGACTAGGTGAAATATTCAGGGATGAACATTTAGGCTCTAACAGTACGTTTGTCCTTCTGTCTTCGGTCTCATCACTTAGTGTCTAGGGCACGGATAACGCAGGTACCCATCTTGGACCTAAGTGTCGGTCTGTCCTCACTAAACGCCGCAAGGGAAACCTTCCCTTCTGTTCAGTCACTGTGGCCACAGTTTTTAGGGACAAGACCTAGAGCATACATGAGACTCAACTGTCAAAACCTATTGACAGGAGACAGATCCTTTCTTGGAAACTACTGTCACTTTGCACACCAGGACTGCACTAGACATGGCTTATGACTACCAAAGAGAATTCTGGCAATCTCTCACCATATCTAAGATACAGTTCTGATGTACAGGTAAACTCAGTAATTCCTCAAGTCAAAGGACTTGACCTGTACCGTTGGAACCGGGAATACTCGTCATACCTTGCAGACCATACTCAAGGTCCTCCGTAAGACGGTTCCCACGAGTCACCTCAGTCAGCTGCGTCCTAGCAGGCTAACCCACTAACACTGCTTAGACGATCCTCGTCACCCGTCGATGAAACACGACAGCAGATGCTTAGTGCAAGTCTCAAATGGAATCCCGGTACCCATTTTCGGGATTCCTTGACTTGGAGATTTCCGGATTGATTCGGGAAGACTGATTTCATGGACCTACCTCCAAGCGTAGTCCCAGTCCCCGAAATCAAATCTCAGTCCGTGGGCTTTGTTTGCATAGTGAACAGATATAGAAAAGTGAACACAAACAAAGTAATGCCAAATGAAATTCACTTCTTTATTCATTAATGATTTATCAAAACACTTATAATTGTCTAGACATAGGTTACATATACCCGCCAAAATTGGCTTACATGGTCACCTATTCTAACAATATCTAGCATTGCCAAACCTTCGATCCAAGCCAACAATTTTGAGATCAAGCCGTCCATCATTCAGATGATCCAAACACGTGTGCAGTTTTTCGGTTTGCTTGATGAAAATCCTAATCAACATCTCTCTAACTTTCTTGAAATTTGTGATACTCTTAAGTTCAATGGTGTTAGTGATGATGCTGTTAGGCTTAGATTATTTCCTTTTTCCTTGTGTGATAAGTCCAAAGATTGGCTGCAGTCGTTGCCTGCCGGTAGCATTACAACTTGGCAAGAATTGACACAAAAATTCCTTGCTAAATACTTTCCCCCTTCTAAAACTGCTAAATTGCTCAATGACATCACTTCTTTTGTGCAGTCAGATAGGGAATCACTATATGATGCGTGGGAACGTTTTAGGGAGATGCTTAAAAAGTGCCCTTATCATGAGCTCCCAGTATGGAGGCAGGTCCAGACATTCTACAATGGTCTCACGTTGGCCAACCGAGCTACCATCGATGCAGCTGCAGGTGGTACTATCATGAAGAAACTACCATCAGAGGCATTCACAATCATTGATGAGATAGCATCCAATTTCTACTCATATGTCCAGGACCGACGAGTAGCCGGTATCCATCAAGTTGACGCAACGACGGCACTATCTGCACAAATGGCTGCACTAACGCAACAACTGAATAACTTTGGAGCCGCAATGTGGAACGCTCCACCCTTAGGACCTTGCGGCGCATGTGGTCAAATGGGTCATTTAAGTCAAGACTGCAAGGTAGGGAACATAAGTGCCGTTTATGAAGATGCCAATTTTGTTTCTCAAGGTGGCAGGTCCAACTTTAATCCATACTCCATCACCTACAATCCGGGATGGCGTAGCCACCCCAATTTTTCGTGGAGTAACAACCAACAAGGGCCACCGGGGTACCAACAACAACCACGCCAGCAGCAGCCGCCCGCAAGAGAAGAAGAATAACCTTGAAGAAATGCTCTCCTCCTTCATCTCCGCCGCCAACACTCGTTTTCAGAACCAAGAGGCTTCCATTCGAAATCTCGAGGTCCAAATGGGGCAACTCGCGAGCATGCTCACCAGCAAAACGGAGGGGCAACTTTCGAGTAACACCGAGAAAAATCCTAAGGAGCAAGTCAATGCAATAACTCTCAAGAACGGAAAAATTCTTGGGAAGGACCCGCCCCACGAGCGGGTAGATGAGCCTCAACCAACGGAGGATGTGGAACCTCAAGAGGAAGAAAAAGGGAGTACTCTTAAACTTAATCTTGATAAAGTTCCTCCATATATCCCATATCCCAAGCGAGTCTTGAAAGCAAATTTGGATAAACAGTTTGGTAAATTTCTAGAGATATTCAAGAAAAATTCATGTTAACATCCCTCTCCTTGATGCTCTCTCACAGATGCCAAGCTACGCCAAGTTTTTGAAAGAGGTAATATCCAACAAGAAAAAGTGGGAAGGAGGCGAGACGGTGAAGCTCAATGAAGAATGTTCGGAGATTCTTCAAAACAAGTTGCCACCAAAGCTCAGGGACCCAGGGAGTTTTTCTATACCTTGCACTATAGGGAATACCAATTTTGATAAAGCTTTATGTGATCTAGGTGCTAGTGTGAATTTGATGCCATATTCAATTTTTGAGAAACTTGGAATGCATGAGCTTACTCCCACTATAATCACGTTACAATTAGCCGATAGAAGCATTAAGTATCCTAGGGGAATAGTGGAAGATGTGTTGGTCAAAGTCGGCAAATTTATCATCCCCGTTGATTTTATTGTGTTAGATATGGAAGAGGATAAGAATATGCCATTGATTCTAGGAAGACCTTTTCTTGCCACGACTAGAGCACTAATTGATGTGCAAAAAGGTCAACTCACTCTTAGAGTTAATGATGAACATATAGTATTTGATGTGTTTAAGCCTATGAAATATCTACACAAGAATGAGCATGACATATTTGCAATTGATAGCATTAATGCCCCTAGAACTGAAAATGCTCATTTTGTCCAATGTAAGGATCCCAAAGAAAATTGTTTCACAAATTCTAATGGGAATAATTTGCAGGACGTGAAAGAAGAGCATGTGGGGGTTGAAAATTTTGCAGACACGGGTCAAGAATTGAAGTCTAAACTACAAAAAAGTGTTGTCGTTAAATGGAGTTACTTCCAATCACAAAGCAAAACCACTAGATACAACATCACCCAACCGGAACGAGAACAATAGGCTTCAACCAAACAAGAAGAAGTGGATGAAGAAGGCCAACGAGAATGCTCGAATGTACAAGGAACGCACCAAGGGGTGGCATGAATCTCATGCAAGAAAGAAAAAATTCAAGGAGCGTGAAGAGTGGCATCACAAAGATAAAGCCCGTGTTAAAGTGGATTGGCAAAGGCTAAAAGGCTATGTTGAAGAGGCGCAAAAGACTCATTCCAAAACCCCTCTCCGACTTCCAGGGGCGTGATAAGTATCATAACGTCAAGCTAGTGACGTTAAACAAGCGCTACATGGGAGGCAACCCATGCTTTTTTATGTTCATCTTTTTTTTCTTTTTTTCTTCTTTCTTCTGTTTTCTCTTTTTCAGTCAAGGTGACGGATTTCTGATAGCCCGTGACCCACGGACTGTGCCTAGTACGTTTCTGTCACGCGAATTTCTGATAGTCCGTGACCCACGGGCTATTTGGAAAGCATTTATGTCCACTGCTAGGTGCTCATCCTTCCTCACTCCGAGCGTCATTCACCACCGTACTGTTCCGACCAGTCTCCACCTTTTCTCGCCGCTCGGCACCCCACAGCCTCAGGGATGTATCTCTTTTCCTTTATCTTCTTGAATTCCTTTGGGGCACCGACATTGAGGACAATGTCGGGTTTAAGTGTGGGGGTGGTTGATGTCCTTTGATTACATGCATATTGATGAATGTGGCTGACGCATGATGACACTTATCTGCTATGATTCTGTGACATGTTCTGAAAAATGGAAAGGTGTTGGCAATATGTTGATGAACCTTGATACATTGCATCCCCATTTTACTCATGCCAATATGATTTATGAATGCATTGTTAGGATTGCAATAAGATACTTGACATGCATAGGAAAATTCAAACTTGCCACATGTGTGATGAATCTCTTAACAATCTTGTTTTGATGAAAAAAATGCTTGTGAGTAACACATTTAAGCCCTTTTGGTGAGCTTTTGAGCCTATGAGCACACATATTATTGCTCTCTTATTTTGCTTGGCTGTGTGATTGTCATCTTTGGCTTGATTTTCTAGAACTTGCTCAGTTATACATGTCGAGATTGCACATTGAGTTGGGTGTGTGTGAAAATGATAAGGGCATTAGGAGTGAACCAAAGTTTCTTGTTGCTAAGCCTGCATAAATATCCACCCCTAGGAGCCCAATCGAGCCTGAGCCTGATTTTGTTGTTATATTAAGCACAATACAAGCCATGAACAACCGTTTCTTTGTCCTAAACCTTTGAACCCCATTGTTAAAGGATTGGAATGACAACTTGTGATACTCTTCCTCATTAGTATGTAGTTCAAGTGCAAAGTCTCAACCACCCCGTGAAGATGTGTCTAAAGGAAACAAATTGTGGAAGAGAAAGAAAAAAGACAGAAATCAAATATCTCCCGAAAAAAAAAGAAAAAAAAAAGAAGAAGACAAAGGAAAAAAAATCAAAAATCGAAAAAAAAAAACAAAAAAAAAAAAACAAAAACGAAAAAAAAATGGAGAAAAAGAAGGGAAAAAGAGAAACAGCGGAGAAAGTATGATGCGATGTGAAGAGTAAAGAAAGAAGAAAAAAGCTGGAGGATAAAGAAGGAATAAAGTGCACTTGAACTAGAAAATTCCCGCCTTTGGAAGCCTATCCAAGTAATGTCATCTAATTTCTTTAACCCTACAACCCCTTCTTTCATTCTTTTTTTGTTTGTCTCCTACCCTCACCTAAAGCCCCATTACAACCCGGAAAAGACCCTTTGATTCTCACTCCAAACTCACTCCAAGCGGTGGAGATGTGATATAAGAGCAAGCCTATGGCAAAATCTCGTTAAAAGCTTGACTTGAGAGTTGTTGTTCACCCTTAAACACTTTGAGCGCATTGAGTGTATCCAAAGCGAGTGTGTTCACTCACTTTGCATTTTTTATTCCGAATGGATTGTTGAGATGTTGTCATATCGTGTGGCCTGTGTGAATTGGTACTATGTAGTCTATCGTTTCTCTGTTGCAATTTGACAGTGAATTCATTTTGAAGTATTGACATAAGTTGAAATGAGGTGTTATGTAGAAAAGTATATTCCTTTGAGAATGATTACATTAAATTGCTATATGCTTGAGGACAAGCATGATCTAAGTGTGGGGGTATTTGATTGGGGGAAATTATACAACTTATTCCTATATTTTTACCCTCATTTTATCTCGATATAATGCTTGTTCTTGGGTATATTTGTGGTTTTTAGGAACTTTGATGGGCAAAAAGGGCAAGTGCAAGACAAGAGTCCAAACATAGAAAGAAGAGTCAAAAATCCTGCAGAAATGACTACAAGTTAGCCCGTGACCCACGGGCTATCAGAAATCCAGTTTCAGAAGCGCAGAAAGCATAACCCGTGACCCATGGGTTATCAGACATTCGCTGGGCGGAAATTGGCAGACGAGTTGACCTACAAAAATCGAGAATTCTGATTATAGGTCAACCAAAAAGAAGTCCTATTTCCTTTGTAATCCACCTTAGAGTCTTGGTTAGAATAGGACTAGAAAAGAAAAAAGAGTTTCTATGCCCTATTCCTCTCCTTCCTCAACTAGAATTGTCCCTCTATATAAAGAAGAAGGGAGGAGAAGACTGGATTCAACTTGTTTTTTCCAGCAATTTTCTGCATCTTTGTGTTTTTTGCTAGAATTAGGATGAACTAATTTTCTTTTTGTGCTAAGGCTTATGGAAAGCCTAATTGATACTATGTGTTAAATATTTTTCTGGATTAATCTATCGTTATTTTCGCATATCCATGAGTTATTGTGTTTATTGTTATTATTTAAGAGCTTGATCACCTCTTAGATTTTCTTAATTATGTTAATGAACCGAGAGGGAATTTGGCATAGTGGAAAGGGTAATTCATGGTGTGGATTGAATGATGTGTAGACATACACAGGCATGATCTATCTGGTTCCATAGGTTTTTCATGAATCTTAATGCATTATTATCACGAGTCTTTGGAGAGGAGAGATCCCCTAATTCCTTGGTAGTAATAGGTTCGATATAGCTCGAGAGAGTATATTAGATTAAATTAGGAAAAACCTCAGTATGCGAAGATAATTATTTGTGTGATTGATCCGTTAATATTAAATGCATTGCATTGATTAGGTGGACCTATAGCCGTGGCACTCCTTCCTAAATCTGCGTTTTTCCTCACCATAATTGCTTGCTAAAAGTTGATTTTATTGTTTTTAGTAGATTCCTAAATCATCCAAACTCTTCGGTTATCCAAATAATTGGGAATAGTCATAGTTGTGGTAATTGTTTCGTTAAATCCTCGTGGGATCGACATTCTTTATACTACTTGATAGCTAGTACACTTGCTAGTATATATTTTTGCAATCAACCAAGAACATTTCCTTAGTCCTCCTAAGGTACTTAAGGATGCCCTTGACGGCATTCCAATGTGCCTCTCCTGCACAGGACTGATATCTGCTTGTCACGCTCAAAGCGTATGCAATGTCAGGCCTGGTGCAATGGACCGCATATTGGATGCTACCTACGGCAGAAGCATAGGGGATGACTTTCATCTTTTCAAGTTCCTCATCAGTCTGCGGGGACTGCTTCTTGGATAACTTGATCCCATGCCTCATTGGAAGGAATCCTCGTTTGGAGTTGTCCATTCGATATCTCTTTAGGACTTTCTCCATATACGAGTTTTGGGTGAGCCCTAACATCCTTTTAGATCTGTCCCTGACAATCTGGATGCCTAGGATGTAGGAGGCTTCACCCAAGTCCTTCATGGAAAACTTGGTTGACAACCATGCTTTTGTGTTTCCTAACATTCTGACGTCATTACCAATGAGCAGAATGTCATCCACGTAAAGCACTAGGAACACTATAGAGCTCCCACTGACCTTCTTGTATACACAAGGGTCGGATTCGTTTTTGATGAAGTCATATCCCCGTATTTACTTCATCAAATCGAATGTTCCAACTTCGGGATGCTTGTTTGAGGCCATAGATGGACTTCTGGAGACGACAAACCTTCTGTTCTTCTCCAGTGACCGTGAAACCCTCCGGCTGATCCATATAGATCTCTTCTTCAACGAAACCGTTGAGGAAGGCCGTTTTCACCTCCATCTGCCATATTTCATAGTCATACCATACTGCTATGGCAAGCAGGATCCGAATGGACTTAGCCATGGCTACTGGCGAGTAGGTATCCTCAAAATCGACCCCGGGTCGTTGAGTGTATCCCTTAGCTACAAGCCTAGCCTTAAAGGTTGTGACTTCTCCATCAACGCCGAGTTTGCGCTTGTAGACCCACTTACAGCCCACTGGCTTAACACCTTTCGGTGGATCTACAAGTCTCCAAACTTGGTTCTCGCTCATGGAGTCCATTTCGGTCTTCATGGCCTCAAGCCATTTCCCGGAGTCGATGTCAGACATCGCTTCCCCGTATGTCTTAGGATCGTTATCCAGAAGATCGGTCGCACCTAGAAACCCATATCTCACTGGAGGTCTGGATTCTCTAGTGGACCTACGGAGGACGGGAACGTCAGTGGTGACTGTGGGCGCTGACTGTATCGGAGCCGGCGGTTCAGGGACCGGGACTGGCCTTTCTTGAGGTTGTCCTTCATGCCTAGCATGTTGGACTTCTCTAGGTTGGTCAGCCCTCCGTGCATTAATCCTGAATCCTCTTGGTGAGGTTTCCGCGGCTATTTCTGATGGCTGAGTTCCATCACTTGAATCCTCAAGGATCAGCTCATCAGGTTGGATATCCTCCGGGAAGCCTTGCTCCAAGAATACTGCATTCCTTGAAACAAATACCTTTTGTTCCAAAGGGTCATAAAAGTAATAACCCGCAGTTTCTTTAGGGTATCCAACGAACCTGCATAGGCTAGACCTGGATTCTAGCTTATCTCCCACTAACCTCTTGACGTATGCGGGGCTACCCCACACTTTCAAGTAGTTGTAGGACGCAGGCTTGCCGTGCCATATTTCATATGGCGTTTGGGTCAATGCACTGGTAGGCGCCAAATTCAACAACTTGGCTGCCGTTTCTAATGCATAACCCCAAAACGATAAGGGCAATTTGGTAAAACTCATCATGGACCGAACCATGTCCAACAGGGTTCGGTTCCTCCTTTCAGAGACGCCATTTAACTGTGGTGTTCCGGGAGGTGTCCATTCCGATATTATACCATTTTCTTTTAGATAATCTAGGAATTCGGCACTAAGGTATTCACCGCCTCGGTCTGACCGTAGGACTTTAATTTTGCAGTTGGTCTGGTTCTCCACTTCAAGCCTGAATTCTTTAAACCTCTCAAGAGCTTCAGACTTGTACCTCATCAGGTAAACATAACCGTACCGTGAATGATCATCGGTGAAGGTTATGAAGTAGGAGAACCCACCTCGAGCCTGCGTCCTTAGTGGTCCACATACGTCTGTATGGACCAAGTCTAACAGACCTGTGGCAAGCCTGCTTTGTCCTACAAAGGGCTTTTTTGGTCATTTTCCCTCTTAGACAAGACTCACAAGTTGGTAGATCACTCAAGTCCCCAACCTCTAGGTTCTTTGAGTCTACCAACCTTTTCATCCTATCTTGGGATATGTGACCTAGCCTAGCGTGCCACAGACGTGCGTTCCCGTTATTATCTAATTTCCGTTTGTGTTGAGCGTTAAGAACGAAATTGGTTTGTTGCAAGATATAGAGCCCGTTATGCAATGTACCGAGTAGATGAGCAATTCCACACCTCATCAAATAAAAGCAATTTTTATTGATTCTGAACTCATAACCACTATTGTCCAACAATGGAATGGAAATGATGTTCTTAATCATACTAGGTACAAAATAAATCTGCTCTAATTCTATGCTAATGGTATCACTAATTACTAAAGTGGCGGATCCTACTGCTTCTGCCGAGATGGCCTTGCCATTTCCAAGCTTCAGGATCATGTCCCCGCTACTTAGTTTTCTGCTTCTTTTCAGCACCTGCAAATCATTGCAAATGTGAGCTCCACAGCCGGTATCCAATACCCCAAGAGGCAGAATTAGTGACCATGTTAACCTCAATCACAAATATACCTTGGTTTGAGAAGAGTTTGGGGCACTCTCTCTTCCAATGCCCTTTCTCACGGCAGTTGATACATATGTCATATGCCTTTGACTGTTGCTTGGAGACAACCTTTCCCTTTCCTTTGCCTTTCCCCTCTTTGGCAATGGGAACACTCTGAGTGTTCGTAGCTGCTATGATGGCTTTTCCCTTCCCTTTCTTCTTTTTCCAACGTCCGGCACCCTTGCCTTTCGTCTTGGAAGTTGAAGCACCTCCAAACAATACCGAAGGCGTGGACTTCTTAGTCGTTGCCTCGTATTGCACCAACATATTGATCAACTCATGAATGCCCTTCTCAAGTGTATTCATGTTATAGTTGACGATAAATTGGTCGAAGGAGGGTGGGAGTGACTGAAGGATCACATCTATGTACGTTTCGTTATCGAGACCTGCCTTTAGGTCCTCGAGCTTTTCCACTAGGGTAAGCATTTTAACCCCATGCTCTTGTACAGAGGATCCTTCTGTCATTTTAGTTCCAAAGAACGCCTTGGTCGCGACATACCTAGTATGCCGGTCCGGGACTGCATAGCAATCCTTAAGGCGAGCCATAATGGAAGGGACATCGTCTAGCCTTTCATATTGCTTCTGAATCTCATTGGTCATCGAAGCAAGTATGATGCTACGGACCTTCCGGTTATCCTTATGCCAAGTCTCGAACGTCTCACGTTCTTCTGGCGTGGATCCTTCCGGTAAGGTCCTAGGGAGAGGCTCGTCCATGACGTAGCCTTGGTTCTCGTAATCTAGGACTATCCTGAGATTGCGCAACCAGTCGTTGTAATTTGTTCCATTGAATTTGTTTGTCTCAAAAATGGTTGATAGTGGGTTCTTAGACATTTTAAAATCTACATTTAGAAAACAACGCGCGATCAGCAGAAAATAAAGACGGTGGTTTGATGAAATAATTAAATGCTAGGTCTTTAGTCATTTAATCCTCCCACTATTTATACGAAAACACGGTACTCTCAAACGTGATTTTCGGGAAATCCTTTCCTAGTGGGCTTGGGATCCACAGCGATTTTTCCATACCCCGCTTTTACGATTCGCATGGAAAAGATCCTGTGGGAGGTATTCCATACCATTCTCGTTCCATGAGATTCCCAAGATTATTGCCTCACCCTTTTGCATGATCCCGAGGACTCCAAGCGAATCATGCTAATTGGGCGTTAGACCCGACCCAATCGACCGAGCCATGGACCCACTAGTACCCCACGACTCGTGAGACAGGTAACAGCAGCCCATTTTTCGTTCATGACACAGTGCAGCTTCTTTTAAGTACAATAACGTGCCACGACTCGTGAGACCACGCTATTGACCTAAAACAGCTTCCTCACTGTGCCATGGATTGGAAGGCATGGACAAACTCCTAGAGTTCATGTCCACTTTATCTAGGGTCTAATATTTCAACATTGGTCCAACCAATGTGAGAGTAGTGAATGACCGAGATCTCATAATATATCCATACATTCATCCATAATGCATAAATAAAATCCATCCATAGCAGTTATATGATAAATAAAAGCCATTCATCCATCATAATAACCACATGCAAAATTAAAGCCTAGCACGCCCCTGTTGGATGATCACGAGCCCGAATCCTATGCGATCCACTGAGCCCGCAGTGGATCTATGGTCAATCTAGGGTTGGTCCTATACTATTACAATAATAGTAATCCAATCATCATGCTGATGGGCCTTGGTCTCTTTTCCTCTTTCTTCACTTCATGGAAAACGCCAAGGGACCTCCGGTCTGGGCTCTCCATGTGGTCCTTCCTTCTTCTCCACCAATTACAAAAATGAAAA
Source organism: Sesamum alatum (assembly GCA_034509735.1). NCBI lineage: Eukaryota > Viridiplantae > Streptophyta > Magnoliopsida > Lamiales > Pedaliaceae > Sesamum > Sesamum alatum. Next base: position 13,039,431 of record JACGWO010000012.1, read on the forward strand.
CCTCACTCCTAGTCTACTCTCATTACATATTTAAAAAATAGAAACCCCAGCGAAAACCCGGGGGGAGTACATAAGGAGGGAGGTAGAAAGCCTTATTATTCCAAGGCACTAGAAAGAGAGAAGGAGAAAGCAGTTAAAGAGGCACACAGGCCCAACAGAAAATTAAACCATACATCCGGTCTAGGGCTCGTGATCATCCATTTCCATCCAACACACATAATCACATGATCCAATCACATAATTACAATATACCAATAATTCATGATTTCCAATCATAATAATCCAAAACAGAAATAAATGATCATGTGCGCAACGTGTGAAAAATAAAACACAAATATTGGTAATAATATTTTTCTCGTTTTAGGAAAACCTTTCCTCATTATTTTAAGTAAAATAACCCCAGGATTCCAAATCCAATTTATTTTACTCCTAAAATAATGTCTTTAGGAATTTAGGCAAAATTGAACCCAAAAACGAGTTTTCAGAATTAATTCAAAATTAAAACTGAAAAGTAAATAAATAAATAAAATAAAATAAAATAATACTAGGGTTTCAAGAAACCCTAGCTGCAGCAGCCACCGGCCGCCGCCACCGGCAGCAGCCGGCAGGCCGTGCGCGCAGGGCAGCAGGCCCAGCCTGCCGCCCCTGCGCGCGCGCAGGCACTGCCTGGCCGGGCGCGCGCGCAGGCCCCTTGCCTGCGTGCGCGCGCGCCTGGCCGGCAGCGCGCTGCGCGGCCTGGTGTTCCGGCAGGCCGTCGCGCGCGCAGGCTCCTCTGCCTCGCGCGCGCCGGCCTGCTGGTCGCCAGCCGCGTGCCTGCGCTGCGCGCAGTGCGCGCGCGCGCAGACGCCTCCGTCTGCGTGCGCGCGCGCCTGGCAGCGCGCCTGGTGCCGTCCGCGCGCGGGCTCTCCGCCCGACAGCCTTCCGCGCGCGCGCGCAGACACCCTCATCTGCCCGCGCGCGCGGCTGGAGGCGCCCCTTTGCGCGCTGCCCCTGCGCGACCGGCTAGGCGGGCGCGCGCAGGCTACCCTTGCCTGCGCGCGTCTGCCCTGCCGGCAGCGCTCGGCTGCGCGCGGCCAGCCTTCCTGGCTGGCCGGCTGTGGCGTTTCTCGTTTTCAGTTCAAATTTTCCCCTGTTTCCCAAGAAAAACAGAAAAATACCAATATTCAGAATTTCACACGAATTAAAAGCAATAAAACAACATGCTTTAATAATCAAGAAAATCAAGATTCAATTAAAACATGCTCAAAACACGTTTCATGCTTAAACGCACATAAACCCTAGGTCTATACACCGAACCGGGCTCTGATACCACTGAAAGGAATTGTGGATCGTCCTGGGAAAAGCGCGAATGCGGAAGCGCGGTATAATTAAAAATAAATGCGAAATTTAAACATGCTTTTAAATTAAAACACGTTTCAAAGGGTGTGCCTTTGAAATTTCCGGGTGTTCGGTGTATCTCATGAATAAATCACATATAACATATCATGGAGGCCATAGGGTTGAAAATAAAAGAGGACGAAAATCTAAAACGAGACCTACCCGTTGTCGTTTTCGTCTTCAACGGCTACACGCGTTGTTCCCTGTTTTGCACCAAGATCTCGTTCTTGAGACCCTCCAAATCGTGACACACGATCCACCCACGTATCTTGCACGTCGTGCTAGCAACGAACAAGTTTATATTTGGAGTGGATGAATCAATAACACATTATGAATTAATGGTATTGATTCATCAAAGTTCTAATGTTCCAAGAACAAGAGAACAAAGAAAATAATTTTCTTGGAGTGTGTGAGAGAGAGAGAGGGCGGACGAGATAGAGGGAGAGAGAGAGCCGAGTTGTGTGTGTGTTGTGTGTGTGTTGGAGATTCATCATCCTTCAACTTGTAGGATGCTAGGGGTTTATATAGAAGAGGAGTTTAATCCTCTTTAAACTCCTCTTTTAAGAACTCTAATTTGACTAGGATTTTGACCTAGTCAAAGTCCTAGTCAAAGTAGTGTTTTTGACCTAGTCAAAACAATCCTAGCCATCCATCTCTCCCATTGATCTCAACCGTTGATTTAATTTAATTTAATGGAATATTTAAAACCTATTTAAATATTTCCAAGAGGCTAAAATAAATATAAATATTATTTAAGCCCATTATTAAATCCCTTTGATAAATCTAATTTATCAATTTAATTCCTTTTATCTAATAGAAGGAATTATTTCTCCAAGAAAAATAAAGGACCCGATTAAATCCAATTTAATCATTCCTTCACTCCAATATTTAATTCCTAATTAAATATCTAAATGTGTGTGGATAGTGTGTGACTCTTTAGGTTCACCTTTCAGCTAGACTTGGTCGGATTCCTAGAATCCTTCCGTTACCATGGGTGGCCATCTAGCAACGGTCCATGGCACTAGAGACTAGGTGAAATATTCAGGGATGAACATTTAGGCTCTAACAGTACACTTGTCCTTCTGTCTTCGGTCTCATCACTTAGAGTCTAGGGCACGGAAAATGCAGGTACCCATTTTGGACCTAAGTGTTGGTCTGTCCTCACTAAACGCCGCAAGGGAATCCTTCCCTTCTGTTCAGTCACTGTGGCCACAGTTTCAGGGACAAGACCTAGAGTATATATGAGACTCAACTGCCAAAACCTATTGACAGGAGACAGATCCTTTCTTGGAAACTACTGTCACTTTGCACACCAGAACTGCACTAGACATGGCTTATGACTACCAAAGAGAATTCTGGCAATCTCTCACCATACCTAAGATACAGCCCTGATGTACAGGTAAACTCAGCAATTCCTCAAGTCAAAGGACTTGACCTGTACCGTTGGAACCGGGAATACACGTCATACCTTGCTGACCATACTCAAGGTCCTCCGTAAGACGGTTCCCGCGAGTCACCTCAGTCAGCTGCGTCCTAGCATGCTAACCCACTAACACTGCTTAGACGACCCTCGTCACCCGTCGATGAAACACGACAGCAGGTGCTTAGTGCAAGTCTCAAATGGAATCCTGGTACCCATTTTCGGGATTCCTTGACTTGGAGATTTCCGGACTGATTCGGGAAGACTGATTCCATGGACCTACCTCCAAGCGTAGTCCCAGTCCCCGAAATTGATTCTCAGTCCGTGGGCTTTGTTTGCGTAGTGAACAGATATAGAAAACAGATATAAGTGAACAGAAACAAAGTAATGCCAAATGAAATTCACTTCTTTATTCATTAATGATTTATCAAACACCTATAATTGTCTAGACATAGGTTACATATACCCGCCAAAATTGGCTTACATGGTCACCTATTCTAACAGAAACATTGGGGATGACCTTCATCCTTTCAAGTTCCTCATCAGTCTGCGGGGACTTTTTCTTGGATAACTTGATCCCATGCCTCATGGGAAGGAATCCTCGTTTGGAGTTGTCCATTCGAAATCTTTTCAGGACTTTCTCCATATACGAGTTTTGCGTGAGCCCTAACATCCTTTCAAATCTGTCCCTGACAATCTGGATGCCTAGGATGTAGGAGGCTTCACCAAAATCCTTCATGGAAAACTGGGTTGATAACCATGCTTTTGTGTCACCCAACATTCTAACGTCATTACCTATGAGTAGAATGTCATCCACATAAAGTACTAGGAACGTATAGAGCTCCCACTGACCTTCTTGTATACACAAGGGTCGGATTCATTTTTGATGAAGTCATAACCCCGTATCACTTCATCAAAGCAAATGTTCCAGCTTCGGGATGCTTGTTTGAGGCCATAGATAGACTTCTGGAGACGACAGACCTTCTGTTCTTCTCGAGTGACCGTGAAACCCTCCGGCTGATCCATATAGATCTCTTCCTCAACGAGATCATTGAGGAAGGCCGTTTTCACGTCCATCTGCCATATCTCATAGTCATACCATGCTGCTATGGCGAGCAGGATCCGAATGGAATTAGCCATGGCTACCGACGAGTAAGTGTCCTCAAAATTGACCCCGGGTCGTTGAGTGTACCCTTTAGCTACTAGCCTAGCCTTAAAAGTTGTGACTTCTCCATCAACGCCAAGTTTGCGCTTATAGACCCACTTACAGCCAACTGGCTTAATACCTTTCGGTGGGTCTACAAGTCTCCAGACTTGGTTCTCGCTCATGGAGTCCATTTTGATTTTCATGGCCTCAAGCCATTTTCCGAAGTCGATGTCAAACATCACTTCTCCGTATGTCTTAGGATCGTTATCCAGTAGATCGGTCGTATTTAGAAAGCCATATCTCAGTGGAGGTCTGGACTCTCTAGTTGACCTATGGAGAACGGGAACGTCAGTGGTGACTGTGGGCGCTGACTGTATAGGAGCTGGCAGTTCAGGTACCGGGGCTGGCCTTTCCTGAGGCTGTCCTTCATGCCTAGCATGCTGGACTTCTCGAGGTTGGTCAGTCCTTCGGGTATCTATCCTGAATCGTCTAAGTGAGGAATCCGCAGCTACCTTTGATGACTGATTTCCATCACTTAATTCCTCAAGGATCAGTTCATCAAGTTGGATATCCTCTGGAAAGCCTTGTTCCAAGAATACTGCGTTTCTTGAAACAAATACCTTTTGTTCCAAAGGATCATAAAAGTAAGAACCTGCAGTTTCTTTAGGGTATCCAATGAACCTGCATAAGCTAGACCTGGATTCTAGCTTATCTCCCACTAACCTCTTGACGTATGCGGGGCTACCCCACACTTTCAAGTAGTTGTAGGATGTAGGCTTGTCGTGCCATATTTCATATGGCTTTTGGGTCAATACACTGGTTGGCGCCAAATTTAACAACTTGGCCTCCGTTTCCAATGCGTAGCCCCAAAAGGACAAGGGCAATTTGGTAAAACTCATCATGGATCGAACTATGTCCAACAGGGTTCGATTCTTCCTTTCAGAGACACCATTCAACTGTGGTGTCCCGGGAGGTGTCCATTCAGATATTATACCATTTTCTTTTAGACAATTAAGGAACTCGGTACTAAGGTATTCTCCGCCTCGGTCTGACCGTAGGACTTTAATTTTGCAGTTGGTTTGGTTCTCCACTTCAAGTCTGAATTCTTTAAACCTCTCAAGAGCTTCAGACTTGTACCTCATCAGGTATACATAACCATACCGTGAATGATCATCGGTGAAGGTTATGAAGTAGGAGAACCCACCTCGGGCCTGCGTCCTTAGTGGTCCATATACGTCTGTATGGAGCAAGTCCAACAGACCTGTGGCAAGCCTGTTTTGTCCTACAAAGAGCTTCTTGGTCATTTTTCCTCTTAGACAGGATTCACAAGTTGGTAACACACTCAAGTCCCCTACCTCTGGGTTCTTTGAGTCTACCAATCTTTTCATCCTGTCTCGGGATATGTGACCTAGCCTTGCGTGCCACAGTCGCGCGTTCCCGTTATTATCTATTTTACGTTTGTGTTGAGCGTTAAGAACGAAGTTCGTTTGTTGTAAGATATAGAACCCATTATTAAGTGTACCAAGTAGAGGAGCAATTCCACACCTCATCAAATAAAAGCAATTTTTATTGATCATAAACTCATAACCACTATTGTCTAACAATGGAATGGAAATGATGTTTTTAATCATACTAGGTACATAATAAATTTGCTCTAATTCTATACTAATAAGATCACTAATTACTATAGTGGCGGATCCTACTGCTTCTGCCGAGATGGCCTTGCCATTCCCAAGCTTCAGGATCATATCCCTGCTACCCAGTTTTCTGTTTCTTTTCAGCACCTGCAAACCATTACAAATGTGAGCTCCACAGCCGGTATCTAATACCCAAGAGGCAGAATTAGTAACCATATTAACCTCAATCACAAATATACCTTGGTTCGAGAGGAGTTTGGGGCACTCCCTCTTCCAATGCCCTTTCTCATGGCAATTGATACATATGTCATATGCCCTCAACTGTTGCTTGGAGACAACCTTTCCCTTTCCTTTGCCTTTTCCCTCTTTGGCAATGGGAACACTCTTGGTGTTCGTAGCTGCTTTGATGGCTTTTCCTTTCCCATTCTTCCTTTTCCAACGTCCGGCACCCTTGCCTTTTATCTTGGAAGTTGAAGCACCTCCAAACAATACTGAAGGCGTGGACTTTTTGGCTATTGCCTCGTATTGCACCAACATATTGATCAACTCATGAATGCCTTTCTCAAGTGCGTTCATGTTGTAGTTGACAATAAATTGGTCGAAGGAGGGTGGGAGAGATTGAAGGATCACCTCTATGTACGTCTCATTTTCGAGGCCTGCCTTTAGGTCCTCGAGCTTTTCCACCAGGGTAAGTATTTTAACCCCGTGCTCTTGTACAGAGGATCCTTCTATCATTTTGGTTCCAAAGAATGCCTTAGTCACGACATACCTAGTATGCCGGTCCGGAACTGCATAGCAATCCTTAAGGCGAGCCATAATGGAAGGGACATCGTCTAGCCTTTCATATTGCTTCTGAATCTAATTCGTCATTGAAGTAAGTATGACGCTATGGACCTTCCGATTATCCTTATGCCAAGTCTCGAACGTCTCACGTTCTTCTGGCGTGGATCCTTCCGTTAAGGTCCTAGGGAGAGGCTCGTCCATGATGTAGCCTTGGTTCTCATAATCCAGGACTATCTTGAGATTGTGCAACCAGTCGTTGTAATTGGTTCCATTGAATTTGTTGGTCTCAAGTATGGTTGATAAAGGGTTCTTAGACATTTTAAATCTACATTTAAAAACAGAGTGCGCGATCAGCAGAATTTAAAAGACGGAGGTTTGATAAATAATTAAATGCTTGGTCTTTAGTCATTTAATGCTCCCACTATTTATACAAAAACATGATACTCTCAAACATTGTTTTCGGGAAACCCTTTCCTAGTGGGCTTGGGATCCACACCGAATTTTCCCATACCCTGCTTTTACGATTCGCATCGAAAAAATCCTGTGGGAGGTATACCATACCATTCTCGTTCCACGAGATTCCTAAGATTATTGCCTCACCCTTTAACATGATCCCGAGGACTCCAAGCGAAAATCAACCGAGCCATAGCCCACTGCTACCTCCACGACTCGTGAGACAGGTAACAGTGGTCTACTTTTCATTCATGACATAGTGCAGCTTCTTTTAAGTACAATAGTCGTGCCACGACTCGTGAGACCACGCTATCGACCTAAATTAGCTTCCTCACTATGCCATGGACTGGAAGGCATGGACAAACTCCTAGAGTCCATGTCCACTTTGTCTAGGGTCTAATATTTGGATATTGGTCCAACCAATGTGAGAGTAGTAAATAACCGATATCTCATAGATAAATATTAACAAATTCATCCACAATGCGTAAATAAATAAATAGCATCCCATGGCAGTTATATAATAAATAAAAAGCCATTCATCCACAATAACAACCACATGCAAAATTAAAGCCTAGCACGCCCCTCTTGGATGATCACGAGCCTGAATCCTATGCGACCCACTGAGCCCGCAGTGGATCTATGGTCAATTTAGGGTTGGTCCTACACTATTACATTAATAGTAACCCAATCATCATTCTGATAGGCCTTGGTCTCTTTTCTCTTTCATCTTCATGGAAACGCCTTGGATCCTCCATTCTGGGCTCTCCATGTGGACCTTCCTTCTTCTCCACCAAATACATAAAAATAAATCCTCACTCCTATTCTACTCTCATTACATATGTAAAAAAAAAGAAACCCCAGCGAAAACCGGGGGAGTACATTAGGAGGGAGAAAGAATGTCTTATTATTCCAAGGCAACTAGAAAGGGGAGAAGGAGAAAGCAGAAAAAGAGGCACACAGGCCCAACATAAAATTAAACCATACATTCGGTCTAGGGCTCGTGATCATCCATTTCCATTTAACGCACATAATCACATCATCCAATCACATAAATATATACTAACATTCCATGATTACCAATCACATTATTCCAAGATAAAATAAATGCGCCACGTATGGAAAAATGTGGTACAACCATTGGCAATAATTTTTCCTGTTTTAGGAAGACCCTTCCTCATTATTTGCAGGTAAGTTCCCCCGGGATTCCAAATCCAATAAACTTAACCTCCCAAAATAATGTTCTTAGAAAATATGCAAAATTTTAAACAAAATGAATTTTCAGAATTAATCCAAAAAATTAAAAAACTTAAAATAACAAAACACGACCCCGTCAACCGACTGCCGCCGCCGGCAGTAGTCAACCAGTGCGCGCAGGACAGCAGGCCCAGCCTGCTGCCCCTGTGCGCGCGCAGGCGCTACCTAACCGGGCGCGCACGCGTAGGTGCCTGTGTGCGCGCGCGGCTGGTCGGAAGCTCTCTGCACGGCCGCGCGCCAGCAGGCTGCCGCGCGCACAGGCTCCTCTGCCCGCGCGCCCAGCCTGCCGGCCGCCAGCGTACGGCTGCCCTGCGCAGACACGCGCGCGTACACCGCGACTGTCGGGCGCACGGGCGCAGACGCCATCGTCAGCGTGCGTGCGCGCCGCCTAAGAAGACTAATTTGACTAGGATTTTGACCTAGTCAAAGTACTAATTTGACCTAGTCAAATTAATCCTAGCCATTCATCTCTCCTTTTAATCTCAACCATTAATTTAATTTAATGGAATATTTAAAACCTATTTAAATATTCCAAAGAAAATAAATAAATATATTAAATATAAATATTTATTCTTAGCCCATTAAATTAATTTTCTAATAAATCTAATTTATTAGATAAATCTCTTTTATCCAATAAAAGGAATTAATTCTTTCCAAAAAAATTAAGGACCCGATTAAATCCAATTTAATCATTCCATTTCCCCAAATATTTAATTCTAAATTAAATATTTTATGTGTGCGGATTGTGTGTGACTCTTTAGGTTCACCTTCAGCTAGACTTGGTTGGATTCCTAGAATCCACCCGTTACCATGGGTGGCCATCTAGCAACGATCCATGGCACTAGAGACTATGTGAATATATGGAGATGAACATTTAGGCTCTAACTATACACTTGTCCTTCCGTCTACGGTCTCACCACTTAGGGTCTAGGGCACGGAAAATGCAGGTACCTATTTTGGACCTAAGTGTCGGTCTATCCTTTACTAAACGCCGCAAGGAAAACCTTCCCTTCTGTTCAGTTACTGTGGCCACAGATTTAGGGACAATACACAGAGCATTTTTGAGACTCAACTGTCAATGCCTTTTGACAGGAGACAGATCCTTTCTTGGAAACTACTGTCACTCTGTACACTGGAGCTGCACTAGACATGGCTTATGACTACTCAAGTGTTTCTTGGCAATCTCTCACCATATCTAAGATACAACCCTGATGTACAGGTAAACTCAGCAGTTCCTCAAGTCAAAGGACTTGACCTGTACTGTTGGAACCGGGAACACACGTCATACCTAACCGACCCTACTCAAGGTCGTCCGTAAGATGGTTCCCGCGAGTCACCCCAGTCAGCTAACCCACTAACACTGCTTAGATGACCCTCGTCACCCGTCGATGAAATACGACAGCAGATGCTTAGTGCAAGTCTCAAGGGAAATCTCGGTACCCATTTTCGAGATTCCTTGACTTGGAGTTTTCCGAATTGATTCGGCAGGACTGATTTCATGGACCTACCTCCAAGCGTAGTCCCAATCCCCGAAATGTGTTTTCAGTCCATGGGCTTTGTTTGCGTAGTGAACAGAAATATAAAGCAGATAAAGTGAACACAAACAAAGTAATGCCAAATGAATATCACTTCTTATTCATATATAAATTTATCAAATCCTAGAAATTGTTTAGACATAGGTTACGTTTTTCCTGCCAAGATTGGCTACATGGTCACCTATTCTAACAGTACGGTCCTACTGACGCCTGTCTCCCGGCCTTAGTTTAGGGCATGGAATTAGGCATCGGTTCCCATCCTTGACTAGGCGTCTATGCTTAATACTCGAGATAGGGTTTAACTCTACGATTGACGTAGGAAATCCTTTCTCACTCAATCAAATGTTATGGCCACAAGCTTTGAGAGTCTAAACCATGTCAGAGCGCATAGGAGATCTTGCTGTCATATTCTTTAATAGAAGACAGACTCTATCTTGGAATCCACCATTCTCTCCACGTACTCCGACTGCACTGAACAAGGCTTATGATGGCCATGTCATATGACACGACCACCTCTCGCCAGATCCAAGATACAGCCTTCATATGTGAGTGACTGCCATAATTCCTCAAGTCCGAGGACTAATCTCGTACTGTCGGAACGGGGAATATGAGTCATACCGACCAAGCCCGTGTGGCTTCCATATGACGATTTTCCCGAGTCACCTTAGTCAGCCGACACTATCCTTGTCAACTAACCCACTAATATTACATACACGTCCAACGTCTATCACCGATAAAACACGGTACTCATCTAATGAACGTAATCCTTAGTTCAAGTCTCTATAGGACCTTTGATGCCCGATCTCGAGGACCTCTACTTGGAGTGTTTCAGACCTATCTACAGAAGTTGGTTCCATGACCGCCATCCTATGCTTCCAACTTCTTAGATTCATACGTCCGGTCTGTGGGCGTTTGTTGTGACATCGAATGACGTGTAATGCAAGCAGTAAACACAACAAACTCATTGTTGCCAATGATGAACCCTTGCTACATTCATCAACATAATATTACTCGTTCAAAGATTGACGAATGGTTCTCAGAACTGCTAACCACATTGACTTTCTGGTCAGCCATTCTAACACCTCTGCTTACGAGCGGCTATGCACGTAGGCTTTGCTTACGCGTGCGCCCTCGTGCACAGGTTCCCCTGCCTACGTCTGCGCATGGTTGTGCATGGCTCTTCACGTCGGAACGTTTTTCTGACCGTTTTCTCTTAAATACTGAATATCGGGTATACATAAATTATTTAGATCATATTTAAATAATTTAAATATGCCCAAAATTAAAATCAACTCAACATGCATTTTAAAGCCATAAAAATACGAGTAGTTCATGCAATACATGTAATAAACGGGGACTAAAACACTTAATGCAAGCACCACACCACTTTTATTGAAAGGACTACACACTTCCTTGCTAGAGGTCTCGAACTCACTGAGGGTGATTAGAACAACTTCTAATCAAATAGAGGGGTTGAGAAAACACTATAGATTAGTGCACTCAATCAAACATTTCAACCTCTTGAAACTAGGTCAAGGATTGAAAGAACAAGTGTGCGCTTGTGTGTGTTTGGAGCTGGCAAGATCGAGTGAGAGAGAGGGAGAGCTCACATAAGAGAGAGGAGTTGAGTGGAGAGTTCTTAGCACATAAGGCAAGATATCACAGAACATATCAAACAACTTTCTTATTTTTGTGCATTTATATGGCGAAAGTTTTAAGGGAGAACCCCTTGCAATTTTAAGGCAATTCCTTCCACAATTGGAAGAGTTGACTCCTCCATCTTTTCTTCTCTAGGACCAAGTAAATGATGGGCTAGGCATAGACTTTAAACGATGGGTCGGGCTTGAAATTAATTAATCATTTAATTAAGTTCAAAGCCCAAATATTTTTTTTAATGACCTAGTATTGATTAATTCAAAAGTCCAACTCAATTTATTAATCCTATGAAATAAACTGAGCCCATCAATTATTAATTAATCTCATTAATTAAAACAGTCCAACCCAATTAAAATATTCATATTAATTTAATTTGAACTGAGCTCAAATTTAGTTAACCCTATTAATTAAGTTATGGGCTTCCATCAAATAGGATTTCCAAACAAAATAATCATATTATTCATACTGTAATTAATTTAAACACTTTAGATTAATTACTCTCTATTATCATTAATTCAATAATTAACTCTCCTCCTTTGATAGAAATTTGTGTGTGACCCTTTAGGTTAACCTTCAGCTAAACTTGGCTTGTATCGAACACATAATTTAGTTTGGCAACTAATTTGCACTAGGTTAATTAAATCATATTTAATTAACCACTCTTTATTTAACCCTTTATTCTAGAAGTTCCCGCTATCATGGGTGGTTGTCTAGCGACCGTCAATGGCATTAAAAATTTGGTGAATGTCACGTGAACCGGTAAGCATGCGAGTACCAAATAGGTACGGTCCTTCCATCACAATTTCTTTGTCCTAGTCTAGGGCAAGGAATTAGTAACCTGCTCCCATTATCGACCAGAAACTATATATAAAACTCTAAATGTGTCTCTTACTTGATCAGCATAGGGATCCACTTTCTTATTTGTTTGTTTCCTGTTGCCACAAACTTTCTGGACGACAAGACACATCAAAGCACATAGGAAATCACAATCATCTCATGATGGGTGATGGATCCCATCTTGGAAGTCACTAGTCTTCGTACATATTTCGACTGCAGCGGGACAGGATTGATGATGACCAGTTAAAACACAGTCACGTTTGACTAGACCTAGATACAATCACCCCACACACGAGGCTACTGTAGCTTCCCAAGTCTAAGGACTAAATCCTGTGATATCGCAGCCCAAGAGTTAAAGATATATTGATATTGCCCACAGGCTTCCATATGACAACTCCTTGCAAGTAAATTCCGTCAGCCCGATAACCTTCTATCAGCCACCCACTAAAAATGCATAGACATCATACGTCTATCGCCAATGAAAGTTGACACCCATCGATTGGATGCATTACTTAGTGCAAGTCTTATAGAACCTTCGATGTCCAATCTTGAAGGTTCTCGACTTGGAACATCTCAGACCAACCATCGAAAGTTGGTTTATAGACGCCATCATATGCGCGACCCACTTTATTTACTTTGAAAGGTATGCGGTCGTTGTCCGTGACACGCACAATAACAATGTAAGTAAAGCGCAACAAAGAATGCCATAATGAACTTTTTTATACTTCATTCATACAATTCAACATTACAATGAGGAAGATCGTACACATAGATTAGATCAAAGTTAATCTAATTAGCTTTTTCATCACCTATACTAACAAAGTACCTACATGTATGTCAACTACCCCATGCAATTTCTAAAATCTTGTCGCATGTCACCTAAGAAGACTTGGGATAAAAAAAACATATGAAAATCGTACTACATGTTCTACAACTAAAGGAATGGTACCCTAGATCAATTCAACATTCAAAAGAATGGTTGCGCAACCAAACACAAACGAAAGATACAAGAAACGAAAGACTAACTATGTAAAATGCCAAATAGGGTGTGACACGTAAACTTATAGTGATAAGTGACAAATGAGATAAAAATCTCCGTCAATTCATTATATTGACATAGAGGTACATCTCTAACGAATGCCACACACATTAGAAAATGTCACAAGCATCTTCTGCTTAGCCCATCTAAAACGAGGGTGTGTAAGCACGACGCGGCCTAAAGGTGACATGGAGGTATGCTTTAATCCATCCCTCATGGTAAGGGAACCCCAAGCATGCCCCTATTTTAAGGCACGACTGATAGAAGTGTACCATGAGGGGGTACACAAGTCTAAAGGTCCCATAGGAGGTTTGGGAATTACACTTGAGGTGATGAACCGAAAATGATCTCAAAATTAAACCTATTTCGATATGATCGAAAAGGCCATGTATTTAGTGGGAGTTCTTGAGCATCCAGTTGAGAATTAGACAATTGTAGGTTACAGAATTCTCAACGAAACGCTTCATGTAAAGGCCAAGTATGACAGTCTCTGATAAAGGGAGCAATCGAGCCCCGTTGGACGGGGGTCGATCGAAGTTTCACCAAATTACCTTTGCCCATGTAGACATAGACTCAAAAATTGCAAACGTGAGGAACGTGGCATTTTGCTAGGAGTCACGCACTATGGTGCCATAGTTTGGCAAGTCTGTGTCCCGACAAAGTCCTTGAGCATTTAGGAGGATCCTGCGTATGACAAGAGACTAGTGGGAGACAAATTAGACTCAGTGTTTGATTTGTACAGGTTTACGGCAGAATAATGCTAACGTTGCTTATAATCGCATTTTTTACTTAAACTGATCATATTCCAGCCCCCGTAAGAACAAACCCAAATATCATAGAGGTACGAGCGATTGGGATAAGTTCGGTCAAATTTGGATAATAATCCAAACGACCTACAGAACGTGATGTTGGACATCGTAGTCGAATTTATGGAGAGGAGCAATAGAATCCACTAGGAAATTCAAACAAGGTTTGAAATACCACATAGCTGGAATATTCATTTTGACGAGCTCATACGGAGTATGACTCGGTCTTGAATGACGTAGGTGATCAGTGGGAGTAGAAATTGTGTTCCAAGTGTTTAAGTGTTTAATGTCTTGTTCATCATGGATGAATTCAAGACGTTAGGAATCACTAACACACAATCGTCACTCACGAAAATTCTCCATGACATCTTAGGGTTCCCACATACATATCGTGAATTGAGTTGTTCAAAGTCTCAGTCATGATAGACTGATGAGAAAACTCAGATATGTAGAGGAATAAGCTATTCTAGACTCAGTCGTGGTTAGATTGATGAGAAAGCTTAGATACTATGAATAATGCATTAAGCCATTCATGACTTAGTCACGCTAGACTAATGAGAAGGCTTGGATGTTGACTATCCCCTACGTCTTAACCCTAGATATACACGTGATATGTTTTCTCAGTGCATGGGATCTGATGTTGAGTGTGCTTCTTGCATGACTCAACAGAAATCGGTAATGCACTGAGGGGTTGAAGACAGCAGTCAAGAATAATCCTTAGTACCTGAATAAGGACTAAAGATGTGATCTCGATGCACCATCTATGGAGAGTTGTTTTGGAAGGCTAAAACGATACTAGCTTCCAAAACATAGTGAAAATGATGATTGCATTGGATAATGGTTATGGATGAAAACTGCGTCCATAGGTTGGACGTGGTGCCTAGCACGGCCGAGCCGAATGTCCCCTCGATGGCAAAAACCAGGCTATGGCAAAAGTTATGGCCCAAGATCTCATCACAAAATCTACGGAATATTCTTAGACAACCACCATCTCCAGGCGCGATGGTGGATAGAGGTAACACGGTTAGACCGTATTGCTTCGGCAAGGAAATATAACAGACTCATGAGACCTCAGTCGATATCGGAGATTACTCATGCTCAGATGGTTCTGAACAACGTAGGTAATTAGCTTAATGGTCAAGTGGGAGATTGTTAGAATAGGTGATCAGAAAGTCAATTTGGTTGTCTATTCTGAGAACCATTCGTCAATCTTTGAACGAAACTAATATTATGTTGATGAATGTAGTAAGGATGTTAGAATAGGTGACCGTGAAGCCAATCTGATTGGGCTAATTTAACCTATGTCTGAACAATTTCAGGGTTCTAATAAATTGTAATGAATAAGAAAGTGATATTCATTTGGCTTAATACTTTATTTTGTGTTCACTTACTGCTCTACGTTAACTGTTCACTGCACAAGCAAAGCCTACAGACCGAAAACCCATTCCGGGAAACTGGAACTACGCATTGGATGGTGGTTCATGAAATCAGTTTCTCTGGATCGTTTTGAAATACTCCAAGTCAAGGAATCTCGAGATTGGGTATCGAGAATCGGTATGAGACTTGCACTAAGCATTTGCAGTCGCGTTTCATCGACAAGTGACGAGGCTTGTCCATGCAATGTTAGTGGGTCAGCCAGCTAGGTCGCTGCTGACTGAGGTGACTCGTGGGAACCGTCATATGGAAGACCTTGATTAGGGACAGTCAGGTATGGCTTGTATTCCCGATTTCAACAGTACGAATTGATCCTTGAACTTGAGGGATTACTGAGGTCACCTACACACCGTGCCTATATCTTTGGTATGGCGAAAGGCTGCCAAGTCGAGTAACTCGATAGTCATAAGCCCTATCTAGTACAGTCAAGATGTGTAACGTGACAGTAGGTCCTAAGAAAGGATCCATCTCCTGTCAGAAGGTTGACGGTAATAACTCACTTTACTATGAGACTCGTCCCCGATAAATTTGTGCCACAGTAGCTGAACAAATGGGTAGGACCCCATGTGACGTTTAGTATGGGCGAGGCAAAGCTTAGGTCGAGAATGGGTACATCCAGTTCCATGCCCTAGACTCTAAGCAATGAGATTGTAGGTGGAAGGATAAACATACTAAAGAGCATAAATGTTCACACCATAAACATTCACCTAGTCTCTAGTGCCATGGACCGTTGCTAGACGGCCATCCATGGTGACGAACAAATTTCTGTCATGGGATGGTTGGAAATTCGGCCAAGTCTAGCTGAGTGTGAACCTAAAGAGTCACACACAATCCGCACGCATCAAAGGTATTTAATTTGGAATTAATTTTGAGAGGTTGAACGATTTAAATTGGATTTAATCGATTCCCTTTTCTTGGGATGTTGATTCCTTTAATTGGATAAAGAGGAATTAATTAAAATAAATAAATTAGATTTATTGGAATAATTAAGTGGCTTAAAATAAATATTATTATTTATTTTATTTATCTAAAGGACCCATGGATTATCTAAATAGGATTTAAATATTCCATAATTAAATGGATGGATGAGATTAAAGAGGAGAGATCAATGGCCTAGATTAATTTGACTAATCTAAGCCTAGTTTGACTAGGACTTTGACTAGGTCAAAATCCTAGTCAAACCAAGCTTCTAAAGTTGGAGTTTGAAGAGGAATAGAATTTTCCCCTTCTATAAATACTCCTAGGTTAAACTTTAGAAGGATGTTGATGATCAAGAAACACACAAACACGACTCGTCTCTCTCTCTCTCTCTCTCTCTCTCTCTCTCTCTCTCTCTCTCTCTCTCTCTCTCTCTACTCGTCCACCACCCCTTTCCCAAGAAAAGTTTTGGTTATTTGTTTCATACAAATTGAACCTCCAAAGGATTGATCACGTTAATTCATAACGTTTGGTCGATCCATCCTCTCTAAATACATACACTTGGTTTAGAGAGTCTCTTATTTGAGATCAAGATATGAGGATCAAGATATGTGGGTGGATTGCATGTACGATTTAGAGGGTCTCTTATTTGAGATCTTGGTGCAAAACGGGAAACAACGCGAGTAGCGATTTGAAGACAAAACTACAACTGGGTAGATTATTTTGTTTGGTGTTTTTGTTTCTATACCCTATGACCTCCATGATTTGCATGCTTTTATTTAGTCATGAGATACACCGAATGCCCGGGAGGTTCAAGGGAACACCCCTTGAACGTGTAACTTACATTTATATATGAGCATGTTTTAAATTCTGTAAATTCAATTTAGATCGCGCTTTTGCATTCGCGCTCCTCCTAGGACGATCCACACGCCTTCCCTAGGCTTTCAGTAGGATCAGAGCCCGGTTCGGTGCATAGGCCTAGGGTTTTATGTGTGTTAAAGCATGAAAACGTGAAAAAGCATGATTTACGTTGTTCTTGATTTATGATTCAAGCATGTCGTTTTTTCATGTTGTTTATCATATTGGTAGTACATGAGTTCTTGGTGATTCTTGGTTTCTTGGAAAACGCTACAGAAATAATAACAAAAAGCAAGAAACGAAACACGCGGCAGCCATTGGCTGACCGCGCACGCAGTGCGCACGGCCAGGCGCGCCCGCAGGCGGAAAAGCCGCAGGCGCTACCAGGCGGAGACGCCTGCACGCGTGCGCCTGTCCAGCGCGTCTTGCACGTGCGATCGGCAGATGCGCGGACCATCAGGCTGCGCGCGCGCACAAGGGCAGTGCTGCCAGGCGCGCGGGCACGCAGGGAACGGAGCTTGCGCGCTCAATGCGCGTGCGCGCCCTGAGAGATGCACGCGTAGGCCGCGCGGTAGGGCAACACACACAGGCAAGGGCGCCTGTGCATGGCCGCCCGGCCTGCGCGCAAACAAGCAGATCCTGCCTGCGGCCTCACGCGCAGAGGCGCGGCCAGGCGTGCGCGCACGCAGGCAAGGGCCTACGCGCGGGTGCCCGACCAGCATGCTCTACATGCGCAGGTAGCAGGCAGAGCTTGGCAGCCTGCCTGTCCTGGCAGGGTGCCGCCGGCAGCGATGGCCCTTGGTCGTTCCGGGGGTTTTCTTGTTTCTTTATCTTTAGAAAGAGTTTCTGAAAAAAAAAAATTATTTATTTTGCATGTTTTCTTGAAGACATTATTTGGAAAATATTTTTATTTTGTTTGGTTTGGAACCTCAAAATTTTAATGTTTTGTGAATAATGAGGAAAGATTTTCCTAACAAGAAAAGGATTACCAATGTTACACCAAGCTTGCATGTATACCTTGTCTTTTAATTCTTTTATGAATTATGTGATTGGATATCATAGTTTATGTGCATTATTGATGATTAGATATCATGAATTATGTGCGTTGAATGAGAACGGATGATCACAAGGCCTAGACCGAATGTATGGTTTTAATTATGTTGGGCCTGTGTGCCTCATTTATTTTTCATCCTCCTCTTTTCTGGTTGTATTGGAATAATAAGGCTTTCTATCTCCCTCCAATTGTACTCCCCCCGGGTTGTTGCTGGGGTTTCTTTTTATATTGTAATGAGAGTAGTATAGTGGTGAGAAAGTATCTTTACTTTATTTCCATGAAGAAGATGAAGGATGGCCTAGAAAGGATAATCCAAGGAGTTCCATAGACGGCCGGTGGAAAATGAGGCAAGGCCCATCAGTGTGTTGATGGGTTATTGTTATTAAATGTAATAGTATAGGACCAACCTTAGATTGACCATAGATCCACTGCAGGCTCAGTGGGTCGCATAGAATTCGGGCTTGTGATCATCCAACAGGGGCATGCTAGGCTTTTCATTTTGCATGTAGCTTTTATGGTGAATAAATGGTTTATTTATCGTATTACTGCTATGGCATGAAAATATTTTTATGATGCATTATGGATGTATGTATGACTGTATTGTAAATGAGATCTCGGTCATCAAACTCTCACTTGGTTGGACCAAGTTAAATATGAGACCCTTAATAAATGGACTAGGACTCTAGGAGTTTGTCCAAGCCTTCCATCCATGGCAAAATGAGAAAGCTAGTTTCAGTCGATAGCATGGTCTCACGAGTAGTGGCACGTCTATCGTGCTGAAAAGAAGCTGCACTTTGTTGTGAACGAAGAGACTAACACTTCTGTTTCCTGTCTCACGAGTTGTGGGGGTAGCAGTGAGTGCTATGATTCGGTTGATTGGGTCGGGTCTAACACCCAAATAACGTGATTCGCTTGGAATCCTGGGGATCACGTAAAAGGGTGAGGCAGATATCTTCGGAATCTCGTAGGACGAGAATGGTATGGAATACCTCCCACAGGTTATTTTCCATGCGAATCGTAAAAGCGGGGTATGGAAGATATCATTGTGGATCCTAAGCCCACTAGAAAAAAGTTTCTCGAAAACAACGTTTGAGAGTGTCGTGTTTTCGTAGAAATAGTGGGAGAATTAAATGACTAAAGTTCAAGTCTTTAATCTTTATTAAAACCTTTTATTTAATTCTGCTGATTATGTTCTGTTTTTAAATGTGGATTTAAAACAATGTCTAAGAACTCATTATCAACCGTACTTGAGACAAACAAGTTTAATGGAACCAATTACAACGACTGGTTTCGCAATCTGAGGATAGTCTTCGATTATGAGAACCAAGGCTATGTCATGGACAAGCCGTTTTCTCGGACTTTGCTGGAAGGGTCCACGCCCGAATAACGTGAGACGTTCGAGACATGGCATCAGGATAACCGAAAAGTCCGTAGCATCATACTTGCGTCTATGACCAATGAGATACAGAAGCAGTATGAGAGGCTAGACGATGTCCCTTCCATAATGGCTCGCCTGAAGGATTGCTATGCAGTCCCAAACCGACATACTAGGTATGTCGCAACAAAGGCGTTCTTTAGAACTAAAATGACTGAAGGATCCTGTTTACATGAGCATGGGGTCAAGATGCTTACCTTGGTGGAAAAGCTCAAAGACCTCAAAGCAGGGCTCGATAACGAAATGTACATTGATGTGATCCTTCAGTCACTACCACCCTCCTTCGACCAATTCATTGTTAACTACAACATGAATACTCTTGAGAAGGGTATCCATGAGTTTATTAATATGTTGGTACAATACGAGGCAACGACCAAAAAGTCTGCGCCAACGGTATTGTTTGGAGAGGCTTAGACTTCCAAAACGAAAGGTAAGGGTTCCGGACGTTGGAAAAGAAAGAAGGGAAAGACCGTCAAAGCCGCTACCAGCACTAAAACTGTTCCCGTTGCCAAGGTAGGAAAAGGCAAAGGAAAAAGGAAGGTTGACTCAAAGCAACAGTCGAGGGCAAATGACATATGTATTCATTATCGTGAGAAAAGGCATTGGAAGAAGGATTGCCCCAAACTCCTCTCCAAGCAAGGTATATTTGTGATTGAGGTTAATATGGCTACTAACTCTCCCTCTTAGGTATTAGATATCGGCTGTGGAGCTCACATTTGCAACGACTTGCAGGTGTTGAAAAGAAGCAGAAGGCTGAGTAGCGGTGAAAGAGTCCTAAAGCGTGGAAATGGCAAGTCCATCTCGGCAGAAGCCATAGGATCAGCCACCTTAGTAGTTAGTGATCGTATTAGTATAGAATTAGAGCAGGTTTATTATGTACCTAGCATGATCAAAAACATCATTTCCATTTCATTGTTAGACAATAGTGGTTATGAGTTTTCGATCAATAAAAAATTACTTTTATTTGATGAAGGGTGGATTTGCTCATCTTCTTGGTACACTTAATAACGGTCTCTTATATCTTACAAAAATCAAATTTCATTATGAATGCTCAACACAAACGTAAAATAGATGATAATGGGAACGCACAATTATGACATGTAAGGCTAGGTCATATCTCTCAGGAAAGGATTGAGAAATTGGTAGACTCAAAGAACCTAGAGGTTGGGGATTTGAGTGATCTACCAACTTGTGAATCCTGCCTTATAGGGAAAATGACCAAGAAGCCCTTTGTAAAAAAAAGCAGGCTTGCCAAAGGTCTGTTGGACTTGGTCCATACAGACGTGTGTGGACCACTAAGGACGCAAGCCCGAGGTGGGTTTTTCTACTTCATAACCTTCACCGATGATCATTCACAATACGGTTGTGTTTACCTAATGAGGTACAAGTCTGAAGCTCTTGAGAGTTTTAAAGAATTCAGACTTGAAGTCGAGAATCAAACCGGGTGCAAAATTAAAGTCCTACAGTCTGATCTAGGCGGTGAAGACCTTAGTAATGAATTCCTCGATTATCTAAAAGCGAATGGTATAATCTCTGAATGGATACCTCCCGGGACACCGCAATTAAACGGCGTCTCTGAGAGGAGGAATCGAACCTTGTTAAACATGGTTGATCTATGATAAGTTTTACCGAATTGCCCTTGTCTTTTTGCGGCTACGCACTGGAAACCGCAGCCAAGTTATTAAACTTAGTGCCGACCAGTGTGGTAACCCAAACACCATATGAGATATGGCATGGCAAGCCTGCATCCTACAACTAATTAAAAGTGTGAGGTAGCCCTGCATACGCCAAGAGGATAGTGGGAGACAAGTTAGAATCAAGGTTTTTTTTTTTTTTTTTTTTTTTGAAAAGCCGCCTGTGCCTAGGCGGGGGGTTTGGCGGACCCCTACCTGTTTATTACCAAAAAAAAAAAAATTCAATTTTTGTACAATGTTAAAAGCAGTAAACGAGGAGTACTTACTCCCTTTACAAGTCAGAATCTATCCTATTGTAAAAGCAGTAAACAAGGAGTACTTACTCCCTTTACAATACAAAGGCTATCCTAGCAAGGAAAAAAGATCCTAAACTAGCAACCAGTCCTCGTGCCAAACCTCCACTCCTGCCGTGCCCATCTCTCCTCTGTGCCTCCAGTACCCCTGTCCAAATACAGTCAACTCTTACCCTCTGCGAAGGTAGGGGGTGCCCAGTCTATCAAGTCTGACAATGCCGCGTAATACTCCCGTAATATCACCCTGATGCAACACCCTAGTCACCTGCAGGTCGGCGGCTTCCTTCGCAAGATGATCAGCCGCCCCATTCGCCTCCCGAAAGATGTGTCGGACATCCGAGCCTAGCACCTGTTGGATCTGTATGATACGCATGAGCAAGTGCTGTATCTCCCATTTCCCTGAAGCCCGAGACTGCAAAAGCTGGATTACCGTCGTTGCATCCACCTCAACCACTAAGGGGGCCAGGCCATGCGCCAATGCAAGCTCCAAACCACGCCAGACAGCAGTAAGCTCTGCAATCACACTAGTCGTAGTGCCCAATGCATACTGATATGCGAGGCGCACATGTCCGGCTGCATCCCGAATAATGCCTGCCGCCCCTGCCCGCCCTGGGTTCCCAAGGGAGGACCCGTCTGAGTTAAGCTTGAACCAAGCCGGAGAGGGGGTACGCCAACGCACCACTCTGGGGACCTGAGGTCCTGTCGGCCTGAATACGAACCCCATAGCCAAAGCTCGATGCAGATCACCCTTCCACTGTGTGCTCGTCATGACCCGTGCTGCATACAGTGTCCGAAGGTGGCGTTGAACCTCAATGATAACGCCGTCGGCCGAGAAATGTACCCCCCGATACTTCGCAGCATTCCGCTGCGTCCATGTAAACCATAGGATCAAAAATGGCACCAGCGTACGAACATGCAAATCCGAGTGGAACGGGGTGGAGTAACGCCAAAAGTGTACCATACGAGTAAGGTCCCTCGTTTCACAAAGCTGAAGCCCAAAGAGGGTGGCAAAGTGCTGCCACACGCCCTGCACTACTGGCCCCTCGACAAATAGGTGTGGGATCGTCTCCTCTGCTTCACAACATTGACACTTGGATGGAAAGCTAAACCCCTTCCGCTTCATCCATGCATCAATTGGGATCCGATCCTGAAAAAGTCGCCACAAGAATACAGACATCGTCAGCCGCAGGGATCGATGCCAGATATCTGTCAACAACTGCCGCCGAGGTGATGCAACCCTGATAGCCTCCCAGGCCGATCTCGTCGAGAACTTCCCCTCACTGGAGCCCGTCCACACAATCTTGTCCCCCTGACCTGCTGAAATAGGAATTTGGCAAATAGCATGTGCAATGTGTGCCGGAACTGTCCGAAAGATCTTTGGAACATTCCATTCACCCTCATGCCAATAGTATCGTACCGACTCCATGGTGTCGGCTTCCCTCTGAACTAGCTGAGCTAGGGGCTTCTCACCGAACCAATTATCATGCCAGAAAAAAACTAACCCATGGCCTAAAGTCCAGAAGATGAAGGGCTCCGCGACATCCCGAATGCGACACAAGCGGTGCCAAATGGGGGAATGATTCCGATTATAAGGTACTAACGTAGGGTGCAGATTCCTACAGTACTGGCCATGCAAAAATTCCGCCCACAAAGATGATCGATGCCTAAACCGCCACGATAGTTTCATTGAGAAGGCCCGAACATAATCTGCTAAACTCCGAACTCCTAGGCCACCTTCTACCACCGGAAAACATGCTTTTTCCCAAGAAGACCAATGGATGTGCCGACGACCATTGTATGAGCCCCAAAAAAATCCATTGAATATTCGCTCAATGGATATCAAGACAGACTTAGGCGGGTGAATCACCTGAAGCAGATGTAATGGCGTGGCCTGCAACACACTTCTAATCAAGGCCAACCTCCCTCCATGAGAGAGGTTCGTCATTGCCCACCCCTGGAGCAGACTCCGCAACCGGGAAATGATCGGATCAAATAAACACGCCTTCCGATTCCCCTTGTACAGCGGGACTCCTAAATATGTGACTGGGAGGTATTTTAGCCGATATCCCATAACATTCTGCACCAACTGTGTCTGTAAGGACGATACCTGCCGACCCACAATAAAAGAAATCTTCGCGACGTTGATCAGCTGTCCCGGCACTCGCTCATATGCTCACAAGAAATCCCGGAGTAACTCCATGTTCTCCCTGCAGGTGTTAGTAAAAATCATCATATCATCAGCGTAGGCTAGATGAGATACTCGAACCTGACCCGGCGTCCGGTAATACATCGCCGGATGTGCTGAAAAAAGCTTGTCCGGATCCCGTGATAGGTAATCAGCCGCAAGCACAAATAGCGCCGGGGAGAGAGGATCTCCCTGTCGTAAACCTCGGGTTGAATGAAAGAACCCCGCATGCTCCCCATTTACTAAGACCGAAAACCAGCAATTCGAGACAGCATTGGCCACCAAGTCAATCCAGCGCTGTGGAAAACCCTTCCGTCGCAAAACCTGATAAAGGAATTCCCAACTGACACGATCATAGGCCTTGGCCATATCAAGCTTGAAAACCACATTTGTCTCCGGACGATGAGACTCCAATGAATGGATCAACTCCTGTGCCAGAAGGACATTATCGCTCAATAATCGCCCTGGGACAAAACCACTCTGAGAGAGCGACAACACCTTTGGCAAGATACGCCCGAGCCTAATAGTCATCAGCTTTGTGCAGATTTTGTTCGTCACATTACACAAGCTGATCGGCCGATACTCACTCCAAGAAGTCGGGCTGGCAGTCTTCGGTATGAGGGAGATGGTGGTAGCAGTAAAACTTTTAGGCATCTCTGCACCACGAAAGAACTCAGTCACTGCTCCAAAGACATCCTCAGCAATTAAGTCCCAACACGTGTGATAGAACATCGCCCCAAACCCATCTGGCCCAGCCACACTATCTGGCTTGATACAAAAAACCGCTTCTCGGACCTCCTCCCGTGTTGGCATCTCACACAAGAACCACCTATCCTCATCTGTCAGTCCGTCCTCCAAACAGTCCAGATCCATCTCGTCCGGAAACACCGGCTCCGTTGTCAGGAGCTGCTGAAAGAAGGCAGCCGCGGAGTTCTTAATTGCCGTCGGATCTGTCAGGTGCACCCCCTCATTCTGGATCCCAAAGATCGTACCCCGGAATCTCCTTTTCTTAACCAAAGAGTGGAAGTATCTCGTGTTTCGCTCCCCATCTTTGGCCCATTTGATGCCCGCCTTTTGTCTCCAAAAAGTCTCTTCCTGGGCCAAAACCCGAACCAACTCAGCCGAACACCGATTCCGCTCCATAAGCATACGATCGCAAGGATCGAGATCAAATGCCTCATCTGCCTCCTTAAGTCGTCGCTCTGCCGCTGCTACTCGGTCAAACACATTCCCAAAGACTGTCTTGTTCCATTCCTTGAGGCATTGCTTCAGACGATACAATTTCTGCTGAAGCCGTACCATACCACTCCCAATCGTCGGATACTGCCAGTTCCGACGCACAACCTCCAGAAATCCCGGGTGTGTGGTCCACATATGCTGAAACCGAAAGGATGACGCCTTCCGTACCTCAGTATAGTCTGCCTCAACCAATAACCCACGATGATCTGACTTGGAGAGCTCAAGTTAGAATCAAGGTTTACCTTGTGTAGGTTCATTGGATACCCTAAAGAAACTGTAGGTTATTATTTCTATGACCCCTTGGAACGGTCCAATTAATTTAAAGGTTCTTATTCAACGCACATAAATTAATTATTCTAGCCAAAACTCAATAAATTAATCAAATTAATTTAAAGGTTCTTAGTCCAAAATTAACAAATCCAATTAATTAATCTTGGACCATCCATCAAATGAATTTCCCAATAAATGATCCAATCATTTATTTTCTCTCTTGAATAAATTTAATCCAATTAAATTTATTCGCTTCTTCTAGAATTAATTCCAAATTTATTCCACCAAATCCAAAGTGATTTGTGTGTGACTCATTAGGTTCACCCTCAGCTAGACTTGGGCTTGTGTCCAACATAATTGGTCAACTAAATCCAATTTAATTAACTATTTTTCCAATTAACCCTTAATTGGAAAAACGCCCGTCACTATGGGTGGCCACCTAGTAACGGTCCATGGCAAGAGACTAGATGAATGTAGGCGTGAACATTTAGGCTCCCGAGTTCCATACGAGTACGGTCCTTCCATCATCCATCTCCCGGTCTTAGTCTAGGGCATGGAATGTGACGTCGCTTCCCATCTTGGACTAGACAACTATGCTCAATAACTCGAGACACGTTTGCTCTATTGATCGATGTAGGAAACCATTCCCTACTCGACCAATCTGTGGCCACAAACTTTAAGAGCTTAAACCGTCTCAGAGCGCATAGGAGACTCGACTGTCATATACTGACAGGTGACGGATCCTATCTTGGAATCCATCGTCCTGAATACATATTTCGGTTGCACTGGATAAGCCTTATGATGAACGTATCCCACATACGGACATCTCTTGCCAGACCTTAGATACAGCCTTCATATGCATGTGACTGTCATGATTCCTCAAGTCCGAGGACTAATCTCGTACTATCGGAGTCGGGAATTTTGGGTCATACCAACCAAGCCTCCAAGGCTTCTATATGACGATTCCCGTGAGTCAGTTCAGTCAACTGGCACCCTTGTCAACTAACCCACTAATATTGCATAGACGTCCAACATCTGTCGCCGATGAAACACGACACTCATCCAATAAATGCAATCCTTAGTTGAAGTCTCTATAGGACCCTCGATGCCCTGTCTCGAGGTTCTCGACTTGGAACATTTCAAACCAACCCTCAGAAGTTGGTTTCATAGTTGTAATTCAATGCGCAGCCCAACTACATGGGTTATCCATTTGGTCTGTGGGCATTTGTTGTGACGTTAAAACACCGTTTAACGTAATCAGTAAGCACAACAAACACATAGTGTCACGGATGAATACTTACTATATTCATCAAGTCAATATTACTTCAATAAAGATTGCTAATTAGTACCCAAAACTGCCAATCCAATTAGCTTTCTGGTCACCTATTCTAACAATCTCCCGCTGGACCTAAAGCCAATCACCCATGTCGCTCAGACTAATCTGTAATTTGCGATATCCGGCTCGGTCTCACGGGTCTACCTTATTTCTACCAAGATGATGCGGCCCAACCATTAGATCCGTGATAAGATCTTGGACCTTTAGCTTGCGCTACAACCACGTTGTTATCCTCCAAGGTAACTACTGACTTTGTTGTGCTAGGCACCACACCCAACCACTGGATGTGGTTTTTCATCCAAACCACTCTCCGGAGCAACTTCTAAAGTTGCCATACATTCAACTTTCATGGTCCATCGTGGTGTGCCGCTTGAAACCTTTCTAAGCCACCACCTTACCATTAAGCCTGAATATATGTTCATACTGAGACTAAATATTATTCACATGATCCTGGAAGCTAGTATCGCTATAGCCTTCCAAAATCAACTCTCCATAGAACGTGCATCAAGAACACTCCGTTAATCCTTATTCAGGTATTAAAGACTGTTCTCAACAACAGTCTACTGCCTCCTTGGTACAAATCTGATTTTCATCGTTATGCCAAAAGCATACACAACATCAGGTCTAATGCACCAAAAAACATACCCATGCTGCTTACGACAAAGACGTAAAGGATGTCAAACATCTAAGCTTCCTCATCAGTCAACCCTGATTGAATCGCGGACAGCTTAACCCTATATATAGGAATCCAATTCCTTTCATGGAGAATTGCGTGAACAACGTTCGTATTTCAGTGTTTCCTTACATCTTAAATTTATTCCAAATGAATAAGACGTTACACACTTTAAACACTAGGAACACAACCAAACTCCCACTGACCCTCAAAGCTCGTTATTGATCGAGTCATACCCCGCATGAACTCATCAAAACGAATATTCCAGCTACATGGAGTTTCAAACCTAGTTTGAATTCCATGTCGAATCACACGGCTCCAAGCCATTGATTCGATCCAATGTCCAACATTGCTTCTCTTTATGTCTTTTGGATTATAATCCAATTGACCGGACTGACCCAGAAACCTGTACATCTCAGGTATCTAAGATATTCTGGTCATCCTTAGGAGAACTAAAATATAGTCAGTGAGGAAACTTGATTTCAAATGATGTTTGGGATATCGTACTGAGGTGTCGCTCTACTTGATTCCTCAAGGAGCTACTCCTCACACCGGTTATCCTCTGAAATTCAATTTCCCATAGGACAACACATGAACCTATGCAAACCTATTTTGCCTCCCACAAGTCCCTTGACGTATCCAAGACCATCCCACATACTCATGTACTTTGTATGATACAGGCTTGCCATGCCATATCCAATATGGCTTCTGGGCTACGATCTTTAGAAAGTGTCATGTTTTACAACTTGGCTACTTGAAAGAATTCGTGGATCGTCCCGGGAAATTGCGCGAAAGCGGAAGCGCGATATAAAATAAAATACAAAAATTAAAGCATGCTTTAATGAATTAAAGAACACGCTCAAGGGGTGCACCCTTGAGATTCCCGGGTGTTTGGTGTATCTCATGATTAAAGAACATATAAAAGATCATGGAGGCCATAGGGTAGAAAATTGAAGAGGACGAAAATATGAAACGAGACCTACCCGTTGTCGTTTTCGTCTTCAACGGCTACACGCGTTGTTCCCTGTTTTGCACCGAGATCTCGTTCTTGAGACCCTCCAAATCGTGACACACGATCCACCCACGTATCTTGTACGTCGTGCTAGCAACGAACAAGTGTATATTTTGGAGTGGATGAATCAAATGACGCGTTATCAATTAACGGTATTGATTCATCTAAGTTCTAATGTTCCAAGAACAAGAGAACTAGAAAAATATTTTCTTGGAGAGAGTGGAGAGAGAGGGCGGACGAGAGAGATGGGAGAGGGGGCCGAAAATTGTGTGTTGTGTGTGTGTGTTTGGAATTTCATCATCCTTCAATTGTTGGAAGCTAGAGGTTTATATAGAGGAGGAGTTTAATCCTCTTTAAACTCCAACTCTAAGAACTCTAATTTGACTAGGATTTTAACCTAGTCAAAGTCCTAGTCAAACTAGTGTTTGACCTAGTCAAACCAATCCTAGCCTTCCATCTCCCCTTTCCATCTCAACCGTTGATATTAATTTAATGGAATATTTAAATTCCATTAAATATTCCAAAAGGCCAAAAAATATAATAAATAAATACTAATATTTATTCTAGGCCCATTAAATCAATTCCCTTAATAAATCCAATTTATTAATTTAATTCCCTTTATCAAATAGAAGGAATTAATTTCTCCAAGAAAATATAGGACCCGATTAAATCTAATTTAATCATTCCTTTACTACAATATTTAATTCCAAATTAAATACTTCAGTGTGTGTGGATAGTGTGTGACTCTTTAGGTTGACCTTTCAGCTAGACTTGGTCGGATTCCTAGAATCCGCCTGTTACCATGGGTGGCCATCTAACAGCGGTCCATGGCACTAGAGACTAGGTGAAATAATCGGGGATGAACATTTAGGCCCTAACAGTACATTTGTCCTTCTGTCTTCGGTCTCATCACTTAGAGTCTAGGGCACGGAAAATGCAGGTACCCATTTTGGACCTAAGTGTCGGAATGTCCTTACCAAACGCCGCAAGGGAAAGCTTCCCTTCTGTTCCGTTACTGTGGCCACAGATTTTAGGGACAAGACACAGAGCATACATGAGACTCAACTGTCAATACCTTTTGACAGGAGACAGATCCTTTCTTGAAAACTACTGTCACTCTGTACACCCGAGCTGCACTAGACATGGCTTATGACTACTCAAGAGTATTTTGGCAATCTCTCACCATATCTAAGATACAGACCTGATGTGTAGGTAAACTCAGCAGTTCCTCAAGTCAAAGGACTTGACCTGTACCGTTGGAACCGGGAATACGTCATACCTTGCAGACCATACTCAAGGTCCTCCGTAAGACGGTTCCCGCAAGTCACCTCACTCAGCTGCTTCCTAGCATGCTGACCCACTAACACTGCTTAGACGACCTTCGTCACCCGTCGATGAAATACGACAGCAGATGCTTAGTGCAAGTCTCAAAGGGAATCCCGGTACCCATTTTCGGGATTCCTTGACTTGGAGATTCCGGACTGATTCGGTAAGACTAATTTCATGGACCTACCTCCAAGTGTAGTCCCAATCCCCGAAATCGATTCTCAGTCCGTGGACTTTGTTTGCGTAGTGAACAGATATGTAAAAGCAGATATAAGTGAACGTAAACAAAGTATTGCCATATGAACATTTCACTTCTTTATTCATAAATGTTTTATCAATCACCTGAAATTGTTTAGACATAGGTTACATATTCCTGCCAAAATTAGCTTACATGGTCACCTATTCTAACAATCTCCCACTTGACCTTTAAAGCCAATTGCCCCATATGTCTAATCCCCATCTTCTCAAGATGTTGCGTATGAGCGCTCTGCGACATAGGCTTTGTCAGCGGGTCTGCTGTGTTGTCTGCTGAGTTGACTCGGTCCAGCCGGACGTCACCTCTCCCTACCATTTCTCTAAGAAGATGGTAGCGTCTAAGAATGTGTTTGGAACGGTGATGAGATCTCGGTTCCTTTGCTTGCGCTATTGTACCGTTGTTATCACAGAAGATGACAACAGGCTCGGCGATGCTAGGCACCACACCCAACTCTTGGATGTAGTTTCTCATCCAAACCGCTTCCTTAGCAGCTTCTGAAGCTACTATGTATTCAGCCTCTGTGGTGGAGTCAGCAATGGTTGCTTGCTTGGAACTTTTCCAAGCTAC
This sequence comes from Sesamum alatum, assembly GCA_034509735.1. NCBI lineage: Eukaryota > Viridiplantae > Streptophyta > Magnoliopsida > Lamiales > Pedaliaceae > Sesamum > Sesamum alatum. Next base: position 13,069,925 of record JACGWO010000012.1, read on the forward strand.
TACTCCTCCATTAAGTTTGAATACGTACCCCGATTGAGACTTGGCATCATCGTCATCAGACTGGAAGCTAGCGTCGCTAAAGCCTTCCAGAATTAGTTCTCCATTGCCATAGACTAAGAACATCTCCTTAGTCCTCCTTAGGTACTTAAGGATGCCCTTAACAGCATTCCAATGTGCCTCTCCTGCGCAGGACTGATATATGCTTGTTACGCTCAAAGCGTATGCAATGTCAGGCCTGGTGCAATGGACCGCATATTGGATGCTACCTACGGCAGAAGCATAGGGGATGACTTTCATCTTTTCAAGTTCCTCATCAGTCTGCGGGGACTGCTTCTTGGATAACTTGATCCCATGCCTCATTGGAAGGAATCCTCGTTTGGAGTTGTCCATTCGATATCTCTTTAGGACTTTCTCCATATACGAGTTTTGGGTGAGCCCTAACATCCTTTTAGATCTGTCCCTGACAATCTGGATGCCTAGGATGTAGGAGGCTTCACCCAAGTCCTTCATGGAAAACTGGGTTGACAACCATGCTTTTGTATTTCCTAACATTCTAACGTCATTACCAATGAGTAGAATGTCATCCACATAAAGCACTAGGAACACTATAGAGCTCCCACTGACCTTCTTGTATACACAAGGGTCGGATTCGTTTTTGATGAAGTCATATCCCCGTATTACTTCATCAAATCGAATGTTCCAACTTCGGGATGCTTGTTTGAGGCCATAGATGGACTTCTGGAGACGACAGACCTTCTGTTCTTCTCCAGTAACCGTGAAACCCTCCGGCTGATCCATATAGATCTCTTCTTCAATGAAACCGTTGAGGAAGGCCGTTTTCACGTCCATCTGTCATATCTCATAGTCATACCATGCTGCTATGGCGAGCAAGATCCGAATGGACTTAGCCATGGCTACTGGCGAGTAGGTATCCTCAAAATCGACCCCGGGTCGTTGAGTGTATCCCTTAGCTACAAGCCTAGCCTTAAAGGTTGTGACTTCTCCATCAACGCCAAGTTTGCGCTTGTAGACCCACTTACAGCCCACTGGCTTAACACCTTTCGGTGGATCTATTGTTAGAATAGGTGACCATGTAAGCCAATTTTGGCGGGTATATGTAACCTATGTCTAGACAATTATAGGTGTTTGATAAATCATTAATGAATAAAGAAGTGAATTTCATTTGGCATTACTTTGTTTGTGTTCACTTATATCTGTTTTCTATATCTGTTCACTACGCAAACAAAGCCCACGGACTGAGAATCAATTTCGAGGACTGGTACTACGCTTGGAGGTAGGTCCATGGAATCAGTCTTCCCGAATCAGTCCGGAAATCTCCAAGTCAAGGAATCCCGAAATGGGTACCGGGATTCCATTGAGACTTGCACTAAGCACCTGCTGTCGTGTTTCATCGACGGGTGACGAGGATCGTCTAAGCAGTGTTAGTGGGTTAGCCTGCTAGGACGCAGCTGACTGAGGTGACTCGTGGGAACCGTCTTACGGAGGACCTTGAGTATGGTCTGCTAGGTATGACGTATATTCCCGGTTCCAACGGTACAGGTCAAGTCCTTTGACTTGAGGAATTGCTGAGTTTACCTGTACATCAGGGCTGTATCTTAGATATGGTCAGAGATTGCCAGAATTCTCTTTGGTAGTCATAAGCCATGTCTAGTGCAGTTCTGGTGTGCAAAGTGACAGTAGTTTCCAAGAAAGGATCTGTCTCCTGTCAATAGGTTTTGGCAGTTGAGTCTCATGTATACTCTAGGTCTTGTCCCTAAAACTGTGGCCACAGTGACTGAACAGAAGGGAAGGATTCCCTTGCGGCGTTTAGTGAGGACAGACCGATACTTAGGTCCAAAATGGGTACCTGCATTTTCCGTGCCCTAGACTCTAAGTGATGAGACCGAAGACAGAAGGACAAGTGTACTGTTAGAGCCTAAATGTTCATCCCTGAATATTTCACCTAGTCTCTAGTGCCATGGACCATTGCTAGATGGCCACCCATGGTAACGGAAGGATTCTAGGAATCCGACCAAGTCTAGCTGAAAGGTGAACCTAAAGAGTCACACACTATCCACACACATTTAGATATTTAATTAGGAATTAAATATTGGAGTGAAGGAATGATTAAATTGGATTTAATCGGGTCCTTTATTTTTCTTGGAGAAATAATTCCTTCTATTAAATATAAGGAATTAAATTGATAAATTAGATTTATCAAAGGGATTTATTTAATGGGCTTAAATAATATTTATATTTATTTTAGCCTCTTGGAAATATTTAAATAGGTTTTTAAATATTCCATTAAATTAAATTAAATCAACGGTTGAGATCAATGGGAGAGATGGATGGCTAGGATTGTTTTGACTAGGTCAAAACACTACTTTGACTAGGACTTTGACTAGGTCAAAATCCTAGTCAAATTAGAGTTCTTAAAAGAAGAGTTTAAAGAGGATTAAACTCCTCTTCTATATAAACCCCTAGCATCCTACAAGTTGATGGATGATGAAATTCCAACACACACAACACACACACACACTCGGCTCTCTCTCCCTCCATCTCGTCCGCCCTCTCTCTCTCTCTCACACTCCAAGAAATTGTTTCTTTGTTCTCTTGTTCTTGGAACATTAGAACTTGATGAATCAATACCGTTAATTCATAACGTGTTGTTGATTCATCCACTCCAAAATATAAACTTGTTCGTTGCTAGCACGACGTGCAAGATACGTGGGTGGATCGTGTGTCACGATTTGGAGGGTCTCAAGAACGAGATCTTGGTGCAAAACGGGGAACAACGCGTGTAGCCGTTGAAGACGAAAACGACAACGGGTAGGTCCCGTTTTAATTTTTCGTCCCTTTTAATTTTCTACCCTATGGCCTCCATGATTCTTTTATGTTTTATTATTCATGAGATACACCGAACACCCGGGAATTTCAAAGGCACACCCTTTGAAACGTGTTCTTGAATTTAAAGCATGTTTAAAATTCCGCATTTATTTTTTTAATTATACCGCGCTTCCGCATTCGCGCTTTTCCCGGGACGATCCACAATTCCTTTCATCTATAAGACTCCAGACTTGGTTCTCATTCATGGAGTCCATTTCGGCTTTCATGGCCTCAAGCCATTTCCCGGAGTCGATGTCAGACATCGCTTCTCCATATGTCTTAGGATCATTATCCAAAAGATCGGTTGCTCCTAGAAAGCCATATCTAACTGGAGGTCTTGACTCTCTAGTGGACCTACGGAGAACGGGAACGTCAGTGGTGACTATGGGCGCTGATTGTATCGGAGCCGATGGTTCAGGAACCGGGGCTGGCTGTTCCTGAGGCTGTCCTTCATGCCTAGCATGTTGGACCTCTCGAGGTTGGTCAGCCCTTCGGCTGTCTATCCTGAATCCTCTAAGTGAGGGTTCCGCGGCTGTGTCTAATGGCTGGATTCCATCACTTGATTCCTCAAGGATCAGCTCATCAGGTTGGATATCCTCCGGGAAGCCTTGCTCCAAGAATACTGCATTTCTTGAAACAAACACCTTTTGTTCCAAGGGGTCATAAAAGTAATAACCCACAGTTTCCTTAGGGTATCCAACGAACCTGCATAAGCTAGACCTGGGTTCTAGCTTATCTCCCACTAACCTCTTGACGTATGCGGGGCTACCCCACACTTTCAAGTAGTTGTAGGACGCAGGCTTGCCGTGCCATATTTCATATGGCGTTTGGGTTAATGTACTAGTAGGCACTAAGTTCAACAATTTGGCTGCCGTTTCTAGTGCATAGCCCCAAAAGGATAAGGGCAATTTAGTAAAACTCATCATAGACCGAACCATGTCCAACAGGGTTCGATTCCTCCTTTCAGAGACACCATTTAACTGTGGTGTTCCTGGAGGTGTCCATTCTGATATTATACCATGTTCTTTTAGATAATCTATGAACTCCGTACTAAGGTATTCACCGCCTCGGTCCGACCGTAGGACTTTAATTTTGCAGTTGGTCTGGTTTTCCACTTCAAGTCTGAATTCTTTAAACCTCTCAAGAGCTTCAGACTTGTACCTCATTAGGTAAATATAACCATACCGTGAATGATCATCGGTAAAGGTTATGAAGTAGGAGAACCCACCTCGGGCCTGCGTCCTTAGTGGTCCACATACGTCTGTATGGACCAAGTCCAACAGACCTGTGGCAAGCCTACTTTGTCCTACAAAGGGCTTCTTGGTCATTTTCCCTCTTAGACAGGATTCACAAGTTGGTAGATCGCTCAAGTCCCCAACCTCTAGGTTCTTTGAGTCTACCAACCTCTTCATCCTGTCTTGGGATATGTGACCTAGCCTAGCGTGCCACAGACGTGCGTTCCCGTTATTATCTAATTTTCGTTTGTGTTGAGTGTTGAGAACAAAATTCGTTTGTTGCAAGATATAGAGCCCGTTATGCAATGTACCAAGTAGATGAGCAATTCCACACCTAATCAAATAAAAGCAATTGTTATTGATTCTAAACTCATAACCACTATTGTCCAACAATGGAATGGAAATGATGTTTTTAATCATACTAGGTACAAAATAAACTTGCTCTAAATCTATGCCAATATTATCACTAATCACTAGAGTGGCGGATCCTACTGCTTCTGCCGAGATGGCCTTGCCATTCCCAAACTTCAGGATCATGTCCCCGCTACCCAGTTTTCTGCTTCTTTTCAACACCTGCAAGTTATTGCAAATGTGAGCTCCACAGCCGGTATCCAATACCCAAGAGGCAGAATTAGTGACCATATTAACCTCAATCATATAAATACCTTGGTCCAAGAAGAGTTTGGGGCACTCTCTCTTCCAATGCCCTTTCTCACGGCAGTTGATACATGGGTCATATGCCTTCGACTATTGCTTGGAGACAACTTTTCTCTTTCCTTTGCCTTTCCCCTCTTTGGCAATGGGAACACTCTTAGCGTTCATAGCTGCTTTGACGGCCTTTCCCTTCCCTTTCTTCTTCTTCCAACGTCCGGCACCTTTGCCTTTTGTATTGGAAGTTGAAGCACCTCCAAACAATACCGAAGGCGTGGACTTCTTAGTCGTTGCCTCGTATTGCACCAACATATTGATCAACTCATGAATGCCCTTCTCAAGTGCGTTCATGTTGTAGTTGACGATAAATTGGTCAAAGGAGGGTGGGAGTAACTGAAGGATCACATCTATGTACGTTTCATTATCGAGACCTGCCTTTAGGTCCTCGAGCTTTTCAACCAGGGTAAGCATTTTAACCCCGTGCTCTTGTACAGAGGATCCTTCTGTCATTTTAGTTCCAAAGAACGCCTTCGTCGCGACATACCTAGTATGCCGGTCCGAGACTGCATAGCAATCCTTAAGGCGAGCCATAATGGAAGGGACATCGTCTAGCCTTTCATATTGCTTCTAAATCTCATTGGTCATCGAAGCAAGTATGACGCTACGGACCTTCCGGTTATCCTTATGCCAAGTCTCAAACGTCTCACGTTCTTCTGGCGTGGATCCTTCCGGCAAGGTCCTAGGGAGAGGCTCGTCCATGACGTAGCCTTGGTTCTCGTAATCTAGGACTATCCTGAGATTGCGCAACCAGTCGTTGTAATTTGTTCCATTGAATTTGTTTGTCTCAAGAATGGTGGAAAGTGGGTTCTTAGACATTTTAAAATCTACATTTTAGAAAACAGCGCGCGATCAGCAGAAAAATAAAAGACGGTGGTTTGATAAAACAATTAAGTGCATGGACTGTAGTCATTTAATCCTCCCACTATTTATACGAAAACACGGTACTCTCAAACGTGATTTTTCGGGAAATCCTTTCCTAGTGGGCTTGGGATCCACAGCGATTTTTCCCATACCCCGCTTTTTACGATTCGCATGGAAAAGATCCTGTGGGAGGTATTCTATACCATTTTCGTTCCACGAGATTCCCAAGATTATTGCCTCACCCTTTCACATGATCCCGAGGACTCCAAGCGAATCATGTTAATTGGGCGTTAGACCCAACCAAATCGACCGAGCCACAGACCCACTGGTACCCCCACGACTCGTGAGACAGGTAACAGCAGCCCATTTTTCGTTCATGATATAGTGCAGCTTCCTTTAAGTACAATAACGTGCCACGACTCGTGAGACCACGCTATTGACCTAAAGCAGCTTCCTCACTATGCCATGGATTGGAAGGCATGGACAAACTCCTAGAGTTCATGTCCATTTTGTCTAGGGTCTAATATTTTGACATTGGTCCAATCAATGTGAGAGTAGTAAATGACCGAGATCTCAAATAAATAAACATTCACACATACATCCATAATGCGTAAATTAAACCATCCATAGCAGTTATATGATAAATAAAAGCCCATTCATCCATCATAATAACCACATGCAAAATTAAAGCCTAGCACGCCCCTGTTGGATGATCACGAGCCCAAATCCTATGCAACCCACTGAGCCCGCAGTGGATCTATGGTCAATCTAGGGTTGGTCCTATACTATTACATTAATAGTAACCCAATCATCATGCTGATGGGCCTTGGTCTCTTTCTCTTTCTTCACTTCACGGAAAACTCCAAGGGACCTCCGTCTGGGCTCTCCATGTGGTCCTTCCTTCTTCTCCACCAATTACAAAAATAGAAACCTCACTCCTAGTCTACTCTCATTACATATTAAAAAAAAGAAACCCCAGTGAAAACCCGGGGGGAGTACATAAGGAGGGAGGTAGAATGCCTTATTATTCCAAGGCAACTAGAAAGAGAGAAGGAGAAAGCAGTAAAAGAGGCACACAGGCCCAACAGAAAATAAACCATACATTCGGTCTAAGGCTCGTGATCATCCATTTCCATCCAACACACATAATCACATGATCTAATCATATAATTACAATATATCAACAACACATGATTTCCAATCATAAATATTCAAAATAATAAAATAAATGAATATGTGCATAACGTGTGAAAAATAAAACACAAATATTGGTAATAATATTTTCTTGTTTTAGGAAAACCTTTCCTCATTATCTTAAGTAAAATAACCCCGGGATTCCAAATCCAATTTATTTTACTCCTAAAATAATGTCTTTAGAAAATTAGGCATAATTGAACCCAAAAACGATTTTTCAGAATTAATTCAAAATTAAAACTGAAAATAACTTAAAAAATAAAAAAAACACTACTAGGGTTTTAAAACCCTAGCAACCGCCGCCGCCGCCGGCAGCGGCCTGCCGGCGCGCGCACAGGGCAGCAGGCTGAGCCTGCCGCCCCTGCGCGCGCGCAGGCCCCTGCCTGCGTGCGCGCGCGCTTGGCCGGCAGCGTGCTGCGCGGCCTGGCGTTCCGGCAGGCCGTCGCGCGCGCAGGCTCCCTTGCCTCGCGCGCGCGCTGGCCTGCTGGCTGCCGGCCGCACCCTGCGCAGTGCCCGCAGACGTGCACTGGGCATGCCTGTCGGGCGCGCGCGCGGCAGACACCTCCGTCTGCGTGCGCGCGTGCCTGGCGGCGCTGCCGATGTCCATCCGCGCGGTGAATTCTCAGGCGCGCAGCCACCCTGGCTGCGTGCTGCCTCTGCGCGACCGGCTGGGCGGGCGCGCGCAGGCTTCCCTTGCCTGCGCGCGGCTGCGCATGGCCAGCCCTCCCAGCTGCGGCGTTTCTCGTTTTTCATTCAATTATGCCACCCCGTTTCCAAAAAAAAAATAGAAAAATACCAATATTCAGAAATTCACACGAATCGAAAGCCATAAAACGACATGCTTTAAAATCAAGAAAATCAAGATTTAATTAAAAACATGCCAATATCACGTTTCATGCTTAAAACGCACATAAACCCTAGGCCTATACACCGAACTGGGCTCTGATACCACTGAAAGAATTCGTGGATCGTCCCGGGAAATTGCGGCGAATGCGGAAGCGCGATATAAAATAAAATACAAAAATTAAAGCATGCTTTAATGAATTAAAGAACACGCTCAAGGGGTGTACCTTTGAGATTCCCGGGTGTTCGGTGTATCTCATGATTAAAGAACATATAAAAGATCATGGAGGCCATAGGGTAGAAAATTAAAGAGGACGAAAATATTAAACGAGACCTACCCGTTGTCGTTTTCGTCTTCAACGGCTACACACGTTGTTCCTCGTTTTGCACCAAGATCTCGTTCTTGAGACCCTCCAAATCGTGACACACGATCCACCCACGTATCTTGTACGTCGTGCTAGCAACGAACAAGTGTATATTTTGGAGTGGATGAATCAACGACGCGTTATCAATTAACGGTATTGATTCATAAGTTCTAATGTTCCAAGAACAAGAGAACTAGAAAAATATTTTCTTGGAGAGAGTGGAGAGAGAGGGCGGACGAGAGAGATGGGAGAGGGGGCCGAAAATTGTGTGTTGTGTGTGTGTGTTGGAATTTCATCATCCTTCAATTGTTGGAAGCTAGAGGTTTATATAGAGGAGGAGTTTAATCCTCTTTAAACTCCTACTCTAAGAACTCTAATTTGACTAGGATTTTGACCTAGTCAAAGTCCTAGTCAAACTAGTGTTTGACCTAGTTAAACCAATCCTAGCCTTCCATCTCCTCTTTCCATCTCACCCGTTGATATTAATTTAATGGAATATTTAAATTCCATTAAATATTCCAAAAGGCCAAATAATATAATAAGTAAATACTAATATTTATTCTAGGCCCATTAAATCAATTCCCTTAATAAATCTAATTTATTAATTTAATTCCCTTTATCAAATAGAAGGAATTAATTTCTCCAAGAAAATATAGGACCCGATTAAATCTAATTTAATCATTCCTTTACTCCAATATTTAATTCCAAATTAAATAGTTAAGTGTGTGTGGATAGTGTGTGACTCTTTAGGTTCACCTTTCAGCTAGACTTGGTCGGATTCCTAGAATCCGCCCGTTACCATGAGTGGCCATCTAGTAACGGTCCATGGCACTAGATACTAGGTGAAATAATCGAGGATGAACATTTAGGCCCTAACAGTACATTTGTCCTTCTTCCTTCGGTCTCATCACTTAGAGTCTAGGGCACGGAAAATGCAGGTACCCATTTTGGACCTAAGTGTCGGTCTGTCCTTACCAAACGCCGCAAGGAAAACCTTCCCTTCTGTTCAGTTACTGTGGCCACAGATTTTAGGGACAAGACATAGAGCATACATGAGACTCAACTGTCAATACCTTTTGACAGGAGACATATCCTTTCTTGGAAACTACTGTCACTCTGTACACCCGAGCTGCACTAGACATGGCTTATGAATACTCAAGAGTATTTTGGCAATCTCTCACCATATCTAAGATACAGACCTGATGTGTAGGTAAACTCAGCAGTTCCTCAAGTCAAAGGACTTGACCTGTACCGTTGGAACCGGGAATACGTCATACCTTGCAGACCATACTCAAGGTCCTCCGTAAGACGGTTCCCGCAAGTCACCTCACTCAGCTGCTTCCTAGCATGCTGACCCACTAACACTGCTTAGACGACCTTCGTCACCCGTCGATGAAATACGACAGCAGATGCTTAGTGCAAGTCTCAAAGGGAATCCCGGTACCCATTTTCGGGATTCCTTGACTTGGAGATTTCCGGAATGATTCGGTAAGACTGATTTCATGGACCTACCTCCAAGCGTAGTCCCAATCCCCGAAATCGATTCTCAGTCTGTGGGCTTTGTTTGCGTAGTGAACAGATATGTAAAAGCAGATATAAGTGAACGTAAACAAAGTATTGCCATATGAACTTTTCACTTCTTTATTCATAAATGTTTTATCAATCACCTGAAATTGTCTAGACATAGGTTACATATTCCTGTCAAAATTGGCTTACATGGTCACCTATTCTAACACTATTGTCTTAAGAACACGCCTAGATGAGCCAAGGTAGTTCAGTGAAACACCGACCGAACCATGTCCAACAAGGTTCGATTCCTCCCTTATCAGAGACACCATTCAATGGTGGCGTTCCAGGAAGAATTCCACTGAGTTTGAATTACATTCCCATTTAGATACATCAAGAACTCCCACTAAATACACACCACTCGATCCAATCGAAGGTTAATTTTGCAACCAGCTTGGTTCCCACTTCAAATCTAATTCCCTGAATATTCCAAAAGTCCTTAGACTTGTGAACCCTCTTCTGGTCTTGTGTATTTAGTGACCCATAGATGTCTGACTGGATCCAATCCAACAGACCACTAGCAAGCATACTTTGTCCTACAAAGAGCTTCTTGGCCATCTTCCTACTCAGGAAGGACTTGCAAGCTAGCAGGCTTAAATTGTCTAATTCTAGACTCATTTAATCTACTAACCTCCTTATCCTATCTAGAGGAATGTGACCTAGCTTTGCATGCCAAATCTATGAGTTTATCTTGATTATCCATTTTATCATTTGTTTTGAGAATTCATAATATAATTATGGGATAGTATTGAAACAATTATGCAAGCAACCTAGCAGACAAGAATAACCATTCTTTGTCAAATAAAAGAAACTTTTATTGATCAAAAGCATGTAATCCTAATTGTCCACAATAGAAAAACATAATTTGATCATGCTAGATTACATAATTGTGACCTATCAACTCTATCCTAACGTGATCACTAATGGCTAAGTCTAACTGATCCTATAGCTACTACACCAACAGTCCTGCCATCATTTAGCTTTAGAACCATCTTCGTCTTAGACTTCTACTACTTTCCATCACCTGCAAACCATTTGCAGATATGAGCTCTACAGCTGGTATCCAATACCCAAGAAGTAGAATAATAATCATGTTAAAGCTCAAATCAAATGTACCTTGGTTGGAGAGGATTTTAGGACACTCCCTCTTCCAATGCCCCTTTTCACGGCAATATATGCAAATATCTTTCGCAATCCTTGACTGCTGAACCGCCTTCCTCTTTCCTTTTCCCATGCCTAGCATGGCAACAGGAGCATTTTTAGCGCTTGCAGCGGCTGATTCTGTCTTACCCTTCTTCCTCTTCCAGCGTCCGGTCCCTTTGCCTTTCGCTCTTGAGGCCGAAGCCTCCCCCACAATGCCGACGGCGTAGACTTTTCAATCGTTGCCTCATATTGGACCAACATGTTATCAACTCATGAAGGTCTTTTTCAAGCCCATTCATGTTATAGTTAACGATAAATGAGTCAAAGGGAGGAGGAAGAGACTGAAGGATCACATCGATGTATGTCTCTTTTCCAAGATCAGCTCGGAGATCTTTGAGCTTCTCCACTAGGGATAGTATCATCACTCCATGCTGGTGTACAGACGAACCTTCTATCATCTTAGCTCCGAAAAATGCCTTCGTCGCAGCATATCTAATATGTCGGTCCGGTACCGCATAAACGTCTTTCATGCGAAGCATTATTGAGCTGACATCATCCAGCCGATCATACTATTTCTGGATCTCATTAGTCATGGATGCCAGTATGATGCTGCAGACGTTGCGGTTGTCCTCCTGCCATTCATTGAACGTCCAACGCTCTTCTGACGAGGAGCCCTCCGGCAAGATCTGAGGAAGAGGCTTATCCAGAACGTAAACCTGGTTTTCGAAATCAAGGATAATTCTCAGATTTCGCAGCCAATCATTATAGTTTGTTCCATCAAATTTGTTAGCCTCAAGAATTACAGTGAGTGGATTCTTAGACATCTACATTCAAAATGTAAAGCAGAAATTTAATAGATTATAATAAATATTGAGTTCAAGTTAAGACTTGGTCTTTTAGTCATTAACCCATCCCACTATTTCTTCAGAAAGTCCACCACTCTCAAGTGGGGTTTTCGGGAAACTATTTCCTACTGGGCTTGGAGTCCACAAACGCAATTCTCCATGCCCGCTTTTACGATTCACATGGGAAAGGCTTTGTGGGAGGTATCCAATACCATTCTCATCCAATGAGATCTCCAAGATATTTTTGCCTCGCTTCTTCACATGATCCTGAGGCCTCCAAGCGAATCATGTTACTTAGCGTTAGGCCCGACCCATCAACCAAATCATATCTCAACTGTTGCCCCCCACGACTCGTGAGACAGGGAAACAGGAGCATATTCCTTTGTTCATAACAATAGCACAGCTTTCTTCCATTCCAAATGTGCCACGACTCGTGAGACCACGAATGGATGAAAGTAGCTTCCTCACTACATTGCTATGGATGGAAGGCTTGGAATAATCAAATCATTTGATTTTAATTCCATTTTGGGCCTAATATTTACTTGGACCATCCAAGTGAGAGTTTATTTTTTATTAAGACCGAGACCTCATCATCATTAGTATTTTGCATGCTCAAGTTTAAATCATTCAATACAAATAGATGCATTCCAAACACATCATACATTAAACAGTAAAATATTAAACACATGCAAAAGAAGCCTAGCACGTCCCTGTAGGATGATCACAAGCCCGTTCCTAAGTGATCCACTGAGCCCGCAGTGGATCAATGGTCAAACTAGGGTAGGCCTACACTATTACAATTTTTACATCCCATTATCATTCTAATGGGGCCTTGTAAATTCTTCTTTGTTCTTCTTGGGCCTTCCGTCGTGGGCTCCGTCCAACAGACGTCTTTTGGGCCTTCATCTCCATGGAAACCTACATTTATTTTCAAAAATAAATAAAATCTCACATCCTAATCTACACTCATTACAACTGAAATGAAACCCCAATAAGAAGTTGGGGGGAGTACATTTAAAGAGAGAAAATAAGCCTTGTTATTCCAAGAGGCACGCAGGCCTCACCCAAAATAAAAACAAAGAGGCACGCGGGCCTCACCCAAAATAAAATAAACCATAGATAGGTTAGTGGGCTAATGATCATCCTTATTGTTTATCAAATAAAAAACAACAAAATATATTTATATTAAATATAAACATGCCAAGCATATAAATACATCCCCATGCATTTACAAATAGATGTCCAATATCTAAAATAATAAACATAATAAAATGCAAAAAATAACATATTAATAATGCAATTAAAAGTATGGATATCAACTATTCATCCAATGTACAAATAATATCTTTTTTGTTTGGAAACCATTTCCAAAACAATCTAAGGCATGAAGAATAATTTTAGAAAAATCCAATTTAACTAAAATTAAAATATACCAAAATAATCACATTCAGAAAATAGAAGAAATTAGAAAATTGAAATTTTTATGAAAAACGGTGCAAAACGGCCCAGCCGTTCAGGCCAGCAGACGATCGGCCGCGCCCGCAGGCGCTGTGCACAGCACTGCATGCCCAACGTGCAGTGCGGCGTGCGTCGCCCGCAGCAGCAAGCGCGGGCCGGCCAGCACTGTTTTTCACAATTTTTTTTATTTAAAATCTCTGCTATAAAAAAAACTAAACTATAATCATGCATTTTCAGAATATTCAATTTTCAAAAATGCATGGATATCCATAATTTCAAAAGCAAAATTAACACATATTTTCATACATTCAATCATGCTAGAAAAATCGTAAAACATGCTGTCCAAAAGAGTTTAAACACGTTCAACATGCTTTACACATTATAACATGTAAATCCTATAGCCACAATACCGAACGGGGCTCTGATACCACTGAAAGAATCGGGTACGGCCCGGGAACGCAACGGAAGCGTAAAAAATGTGAATTTAAAGGCATAATCTTAAACGGGTTCAAAGGGTGTTCCCTTTGAAGTTTCCGGGCGTTCGGTGTTTGTCAAGAACATAACAACATAAAATAAACATGCTGGACATGTGGCTAAAGGAATAAAAACAAAAGGTACAAGAATATAAATGAGAACCTACCTTTTGTTTCACAAACGTAGCTCTGTTTCTAGCTTTGTTCCCTTCACGTTTTCTTGTTCCGTTCATTTGAGAATTCAACGTAGAATTCCTCTAAGTATTGTCCACACCTCACAAGGGATTCAAACTATAGTTTATTGCTAGATAAAATATAGTTAGAGAAGATGAAAACAATTCCAAAGCAACACTATCAATTAGTGATCTTTAGAATGCTTTAAGTTCTTTCTTTCCAAAAGAAATGAACTCTTAGAGAGAATTTTCAGAGGTGTTTTTGGCTAAAATCTCCTGCAAAAATTGAAGCAAGTTAGTGTATTTTTGTGTAGTGTATTTTATGTGTAAGTAGGAATTTTTGAATTCAAAATTCAACTTCCATAAAAAACCTCCAAGGCTAACTTCCACATATACACTATTATAGCACAAGTATCACCCATGATGGCACATGGAGAACCACCTACACATGCACCTCACATGGCCTATACACATTAGGAGAAAGCTTCAAATTCTCCTACAACATGCTTCAACTTGTATAAGATGTGGACTTGAATCCCATGCTTTTGGACTTTATTAATCTAATTAAATTTAAGTCCAAACAAGAATCATTGGGAATTAATTAATCTAATTAATCTCAATTCAGTTGAATCCCAATAGTTTATTTAATCTAATTAAATAAACATAAGTCCAAATTAAGAATAATCGATCCAATCATTTATTCTAGCCAAAACTCAATAAATTAATCAAATTAATTTTAAGGTTCTTAGTCCAAAATTAACTAATCCAATTAATATATCTTGGACCATCCATCAAATGGATTTCCCAATAAATGATCGAATCATTTATTTTCTCTCTTGAATAAATTTAATCCAATTATATTTATTCGCTTCTTCTAGAATTAATTCCAAATTAATTTCACCAAATCCAAAGTTATTTGTGTGTGACTCATTAGGTTCACCCTCATCTAGACTTGGGCTTGTGTCCAACACAACTGGTCAATTAAATCTAATTTAATTAACTGTTTTTCCAATTAACCCTTAATTGGAAAAACGCCCGTCACCATAGGTGGCCATCTCGCAACGGTCCATGGCACTAGAGACTAGGTGAATGTTGGCGTGAATATTTAGGCTCCCGAGTTCCATACGAGTATGGTCCTTCCATCATCCATCTCCGGTCTTAGTCTAGGGCATGGAATTGGGCGTCGGTTCCCATCCTGGACTAGACAACTATGCTCAATAACTCGAGACACGTTTGCTCTATTGATCGACGTAGGAAACCATTCCCTACTTGACCAATCGCTCTGGCCACAGCCTTTAAGAGCTTAAAACCGTCTCAGAGCGCATAGGAGACTCGACTGTCATATACTGACAGGTGATGGATCCTATCTTGGAATCCATCGTCCTCAATACATATTCCGGCTACACTGGATAAGCTTATATGAACGTACCCCAGATACGGACATCTCTTACCAGAACCTAGATACAGCCTTCATATGCATGTGACTGCCATGATTTCTCAAGTCCGAGGACTAATCTTGTACTATCGGAGCTGGAAATTTCGGGTCATACCGACCTAGCCTCCAAGGCTTCCATATGACGATTCCCGCGAGTTAGTTCAGCCAGTTGACACCCTTGTCAACTAACCCACTAATATTGCATAAACATCCAACGTTTGTTGCCGATGAAATACGGCACTCATCCAATGCATGCAATCCTTAGTGCAAGTCTCTATAGGACCTTGGATGCCCTGTCTCGAGGTCCTCGACTTGGAACGTTTCAGACCAACCCTCAGAAGTTGATTTCATAGTTGCCATCCAATGTGCAACCCAACAACATGGGTTATCCAATTGGTTTGTGGGCATTTGTTGTGACGTTAAAATGTCGTTTAACGTAATTAGTAAGCACAACAAACAAATAGTGCCACGGATGAATACTTACTGTATTCATCAAGTCAATATTACTTTAATAAAGATTTCTAAATAGTACCCAAAACCGCCAATCCTATTGGCTTTTTGGTCACCTATTCTAATAGGGTCGACTTTGAGGATACCTATTCGCCAGTAGCCATGGCTTAGTCCATTCGTATCCTGCTTGCCATAGCAGCATGGTATGACTATGAAATATGGCAGATGGACGTGAAAACGACATTCCTCAATGACTTCATTGAGGAAGAGATCTACGTGGATCAACCGGAGGGATTCACGGTTGCTGGAGAAGAGCAGAAGATCTGCCATCTCCAAAAGTCCATCTATGGCCTCAAAACAAGCATCTCGTAGTTGGAACATTCGCTTTGATGAAGTCATACGAGGATATGATTTTATCAAAAATGCATCCAACCCTTGTGTATACAAGAAGGTCAGTGGGAGTTGTGTAGTGTTCCTAGTGCTTTATGTGGACGACATTCTACTCATAGGGAATGATGCTAGAATGTTGAGCAACACAAAAGCATGGCTATCCACACAATTTTCCATGAAGGATTTAGGTAAAGCCTCCTACATTCTAGGCATCCATATTGTCAGGGGCATATCTAAGAGAATGTTAGGATTAACCCAAAACTCATATATGGAGAAAGTCCTGAAAAGATTTCACATGGATAGCTCCAAACGAGGTTTCCTTCCCATGAGGCATGGAACAAGCTATCCAAGAAACAGTCTCCCAAGACTAATGAGGAACTTGAAAGAATGAAGAGGATTCCCTATGCTTTTGCCGTAGGCAGTATCCAATATGTCGTCCACTGCACGAGGCTTAACATCGCCTATGCCTTAAGTGTAACAAGTAGATATCAGTCTTGTGCAGGCAAGGCAGATTGGAATGCAGTCCAGAACATCCTCAAGTACCTGCGGAGGACTAAGAAAATGTTCTTGGTCTATGGAAATGGAGAGTTAATCCTGGAAGGCTTCAGTGATGCTAGCTTCCAGGCGGATGACGACGATGCCAAGTCTCAGTCGGGTTATGTATTCAGGCTCAATAGTGGTGTGGTGGCATGGAAAAGTTCCAAGCAAGAAACCACACTTGGATTCCACCACTGAGGCCGAATATATAGCAGCTTCGGAAGCTGCCAAAGAAGCGGTTTGGATGAGAAACTACATCCAAGAGTTGGGTGTGGTGCCTAGCATTGTCGAGCCCATGGTTATCTTCTGTGATAACAACGGAGCGATATCACAAGTAAAGGAATCGAGATCTCATCACCCATCCAAGCACATTTTTAGACGCTACCACCTTTTGAGGGAAATGATAGGAAGAGGTGACGTCCGGATGGACCGAGTCAACTCAGCAGACAACACAGCAGATCCATTGACAAAGCCTATATCACAAACTGCTCATACGCAGCATCTTGAAAAAAAAGATGGGGATTAGGCATATGGGCGATTAGCTTTAGGTCAAGTGGAAGATTGTTAGAATAAGTGACCGTGAAGCCAATCTGATTGGGCTAATGTAACCAATGTCTGAACAATTTCAGGGTTCTAATAAATTTTAATGAATAAGAAAGTGATATTCATTTGGCTTAATACTTTGTTTGTGTTCACTTACTGCTTTACGTTAACTGTTCACTGCACAAGCAAAGCCCACAGACCGAAAATCCATTCCGGGAAATTGGAACTGCGCATTGGATAGTGGTTCATGAAATCACTTTCTCTAGATCGGTCTGAAATACTCCGAGTCAAGGAATCTCGAGATTGGGTATCGAGAATCCGTATGAGACTTGCACTAAGAATTTGCAATCGCGTTTCATCGACAAGTGACGTGGCTCATCCATGCAATGTTAGTGGGTCAGCCAGCTAGGTGGCTACTGACTGAGGTGACTCGTGGGAACTGTCATATGGAAGACCTTGAGTAGGGTCAGTCAGGTATGACTTGTATTCCCAGTTCCAACAGTACGAATTGATCCTTAGACTTGAGGGATTACTGAGGTCACCTATACACCGTGCCTGTTTCTTAGGTATGGCGAAAGGCTGCCAAGTCGAGTAACTCGGTAGTTATAAGCCCTATCTAGTACAGTCAAGATGTGTAGCGTGACAGTAGGTCCTAAGAGAGGATCCATCTCCTGAACAGAAGGCTGACGGTAATATCTCACTTTACTCTGATACTCGTCCCCCATAAATCTGTGGCCACACTAACTGAACAAATAGGTAGGACCCCATGTGATGTTTAGTATGGGCGAGGCAAGGCTTAGGTCGAGAATGGGTACCTACAGTTCCATGCTCTAGACTCTAAGCAATGAGATTGTAGGTGGAAGGATAAACGTACTAAAGAGCCTAAATGTTCACACCGTAAACATTCACCTAGTCTCTAGTGTCATGGACCATTGCTAGACGGCCACCCATGGTGACGGACGAATTCCTGTCATGGGATGGTTGGAAATTCGGCCAAGTCTAGCTGAGGGTGAACCTAAAGAGTCACACACCAATCCGCACGCATCAAAGGTATTTAATTTAGAATTAATTTAGAGAGGTTGAACGATTTAAATTGGATTTAATCGGTTCCCTTTTCTTGGGATGTTGATTCCTTTAATTGGATTAAGAGGATTAACTAAAATAAATAAATTGGATTTATTGAAATAAATTAAGTGGGCTTAAAATAAATATTATAATTTATTTTATTTATTTAAAGGCCCCATGGATTATTTAAATAGGATTTAAAGTATTCCATAATTAAATAGATGGATGATATTAAAGAGGAGAGGTCAATGGCCTAGATTAATTTGACTAATCTAAGCCTAGTTTGACTAGGACTTTTGACCTAGTCAAAATCCTAGTCAAACCAAGCTTCTAAAGTTGGAGTTTGAAGAGGAATTTTGATTCCCCTTCTATAAGTACCCCTAGGTTAAACTTTAGAAGGATGATGATGATCAAGAAACACACACACACACACCACTCGTCTCTCTCCCTCTCTCTCTCTACTCGTCCACCACCCCTTTCCAAGAAAAGTTTTGATTCTTTGTTTCATACAAAGTGAACCTAAGGAGGATTGATCACGTTAATTCATAATGTTTGATCGATCCATCCTCTCTAAATAAATAGACTTAGTTTTTCGCTAGCACGAGAATCAAGATACGTGGGAGGATTGCGTGTACGATTTAGAAGGTCTCTTATTTGAGATCTCGGTGCAAAATTGGGGAACAACGCGAGTAGCAGTTTGAAGAGAAAACTACAACCGGGTAGGTTATTTTGTTTGGTGTTTTCGTTTCTATACCCTATGGCCTCCATGATTTGCATGCTTTTATTTAGTCATGAGATACACTGAATGCCTGGGAGGTTCAAGGGAACACCCTTTATAGTGTAACTTACATTTATGTATGAGCATGTTTTAAATTTCGTAAATTTATTTTATATCGCGCTTCCGCATTCGCACTCCTCCCGAGACGATCCACACAACAATTTATTTTACTGCTAGCATTGAACGTCGTTTTGATGTCACAACAAATGCCCACAGACCGGACCTATGTATCCAAGAAGTTGGATTGCGCATGGGTTGGCGGTCATGGAACCAACGTTTGTAGATAGGTCTGAAACAATCCAAGTCGAGGTCCTCAAGATTGGGTATCGAGGGTCTTATAGAGACTTGCACTAATGATTGCATTCATTATATGAGTATCGTGTTTCATCCGTGACAGACGTTGGACGTCTATGCAATATTAGTGGGTTAGTTGAAAAGGGTAGTGTCGGCTGACTGAGGTGACTCGCAGGAATCGTCATATGAAAGTCGCACAGGCTTGGTCGGTATGACTAGTAATCCCAATTCCGATAGTACGGGATTAGTCCTCGGACTTGAGGAATCACGACAGTCGCTTACATACGAAGGTTGTATCTTGAATCTGGCAAGCGGTGATCGTGTCATAAGACATGGCCATCATAAGACTTGTTCAGTGCAGTCGGAGTACGAGAGAGGACGGTGGATTCCAAGATAGGATCTATCCCCTGTCAAAGATATGACAACAAGATCTCCTATGCCCTCTAAGATGGTTTAGATTCTCAATGTCTATGGCCATAGCACTTAATTGAGTGAGAAAGGATTTTCTACGTCAATCATAGAGTTAAACCTATCTCAAGTTTAAAGCATAGATGCGTAAGTCAAGGATGGGAATCGACATCCTATTCCACGCCCTGGACTAAGGTTGGGAGATAGGGGACAGTAGGACCGTACCTGTATGTAACTCAGAGCTTAAATGTTCACGCCATATATTCACCTAGTCTGTAGTGCCATGGACCGTTGCTAGACGGTCATCCATGGTGACAGACTACTTTGGTTATGAAATAACAAGAAGTAGGTCCAAGTCTAGTTGAGGGTGAACCTAAAGAGTCGCACTCGCTTCACCGGATGTGAAAGGAGTTAATTTGGAATTAATTCCGGGAGAAGGTTTAATTTAATAGGATTAAATTGTACTTCTTGGATATTTAAGCTTTCATGGATTAATTGGATTAATCGGACTTGAATTCATAAATTAGATTTATGGATTAATAAGCACGGGCTTCCCTTTTAATTACATTAAAGGGGTGAATTAATTAGTGGACTTGGAATATTAAATAGGATTTAATATAGAGTCTATTGGACCTTTGGACTATTTAATTTAGAATTAAATAAGCCCATTCCATAAAGCCCATCAAAGATGGATGGACGAGATTTGATCTAGAGGTTTTAAGATGGAGGGCTAGGATTCATCCTAGGATGAGGTTTGACTATGTCAAATCCTAAGTCAACTAGGATTTGACTAGGTCAAATTCCTAGTTGACTAGGATTTGACTAGGTCAAAATCCTAGTCAAGTGTGCCTCTTTAGAAGAGGTTGAGTAGGAATAGGAAACTATATTTTCTATAAATACCCAAAACACACACACACACACACACACACACTAATCTCTATGCTTTGCCATCTCTAATCTCTCTCTCTTTCTCGTCCACTCTCATAATTCCCTCCAAAATTTTCGTTTGTTCTTGATTCATTCAAGGTAGAACAATAGAGACGTCGATAGCGTTAATCAATAGCGTTGTATTGATGTCTCTTCTCCCCTAAACAACTTCTTGCTAGCACGAGAGTTCGTTACTATCCGGTGAAGCGTGTGCACGATTTAGAGGGTCTCTACATTGAGATCTTGGTGGCAAAATGGGAATAATGCGTGTAGCCGAACGAAGAAGACTACGAGGGTAAGTTTTCTCTTTATGTTTCTTGTTCTCCAAAATTCTATGGCCTCCATGTTGTGTTTTTCTTGAACATGAGATACACCGAATGCCCGGGAAAATGAAGGGCACACCCCTTGATCCGTTATGCATGATTTGATGTATGCTTTTATTCCGTTTATTTTACGCTTTATGTTTTTTTATTACGCACCTCCCATGCTTCCGCCGTGCCTCTCCCGGGCCGATCCATACATTACAGGATGAACATGGGGCCTAGATCAATGAGATTGGACATTTTGATTATGTTGTTTGGCATGTATGGTTTGTAATTAAAATGTGGCATGCGCATCTCGCTTTTTTTGGTTTTTACTCTAATTGTAAGTTCTATCTGCCTCCAAATGTATTCCCTGAGATTGTTCCAAGGTTTCTATTTATCAATTGTAATGAGAGTAGAATTTAGGATGTGAGGAATATGGTAGACATTACCATGAAAGAGTGGAATGAAGACCCATAATGTAAGGGATACGTTCGTGTGATAAATAGATTTTGTTACCATTTTAATTGTTCACCCTAGACTGATCAAAAGATCCATGATGGCTCTAGTGGATCACATAGGAAAACGAAGGCCCAAGATCATCGAAGTTATTTTTATGCTTTGTTTATAATTTCTTTGATGAATGCTGGCGCTATCATTGGGATAGACTAGAGCAAATATAAGCTAATGAGACTTTGCATTTTTCAATGCCAAAATGTATTTGATTCCAATATCAAGCAAAAATAGGTATATCAAGTTGGACTTAATGATCCATGGTTTCCGCCATAAACGGTTGTCATGCAGACACTACATACTCTTTGTGTTGGTTGCATACTCGTGGGATACATTGAGTATAGGAAAGTTGTTGCGCTACTGAGCATAGTGATGCCAATGGAATGGACTGCTTTGCTTTGGTTGAATACTCATGGGAGGCATTGGTAGGACATTTACACATATGTACGATGGGTCTTACTTGACATTTACTACCATAAGTGATCAATACTATGAAACTTATGTGAGAGGTGAAGCAAAATATCTTGAAGGTTCCATGGAGATGGAATTAGCTATTGTTGCTTACCTTATGGATTCATTTCAATGGGCTAGCGAACAAAGGCATGTGAATGAATACATTTGGACTTCAAGCCCACTAAGAACTATGATTTCTCAATTTTCATTAAAGGGTGATGGAATTATGATAAAATACGGGAGACATTTATAAATAAAAACCATTTTATAACGAGATGTGTAAATACAAATGAATGGTCATACTTTGTTGTTTTGTCTATTCTAGATATTTTTGTTGAAAATGTCCACTTTTTGCAATTCTTGAAACACATAAATCCACAGGACCAAATTATGCCGATTGGCTTCGAAATTTTAAAATTCTCCTTGAAACTAAGAAGAGGGCATATGTCCTCGACTCCTTACCGGCGCCTAACCCTTCTATGAAGGGACAAGCGGATCCGCCCGGGAGCGCGAGCAGAAGCGACAAAACGTAAATCAATACTTAATTTAAAATTAAATCGCATATACAACGAAATCCCAAGGGGTGCACCCTTGGGTGCTCAACCGGGCGTTCGATGTAGGATGTGTTAATATCAAAAACATACATAAAACACATAGGGCATAGATGAATAGTAAAGATCTACTATAGCGTAATAAACCGTTACCTTGTAGATTTTACGTGTGCTCGGGTACTTGCGTTGTTCTTTCATCGGAATGCTCACAAATCCAAACATATGGATTCTCCAAAGGTGACCCACACCACACCGGAAGAAACTCACGTTCTCCTTGCTAGAGAAAAATGGGTTTGCGAAGGAATCGATTTAAGAGAAGAACACTAACTCATAGTGTACTCTTAAACCTACTTTGTTCTTCTCTTGATTCAAAACCAAGTGAAGAACACAAGTAGAAAGAGAGGGAAGTGGCCGAGAGTTAGAGAGAGAGGAGAGAGCCGAAAATGCTTCTTCTTTTTCCTAGAAAAAGATGAATTATGATTCACACATGCAAGGTGTTGTATATACTCATATATATACATAGTTAATGTGATTATTGGAATGTGTCTAGGTTCATCCAAGGATGTCTAGATACATCCCAATCAATCACCATTAATTCTTCAATCAAGCCTACCAAATTTTATGGTATGATCAAATCATACCAAAAGGGAAGGGCTTGATTGGAGTTGATTTGTCTCTTTCCAAAAGAGATAAGTCAACATACCACCTTGCATGAAACATGGCTGATTTTAGCTTCCTCCATGAGAGTATTTCGGCCATGCTTAATTATGGGAAGAAGTCCAACTTCTTCCTATTCCAAAATAGGAATTATTTCTCCGCTCGGGTCAAATTTAGGATCGGGTTTTATTGTAATCCAATTATGATGAACCCGACATTAAATCCAATTTAATGTCCACTTAAATTATTCTCGTTGATCTTTTAATCCAATTAAAAGATCCAACGTCTCAACTTTTTATATTTAATCAAAAATCCAACTTACCGATTAACGAGGGACCGATGCAATATCGGCCCGTCCAACCAATGGACTATCCCTTTAGTAATCCAATTACTTATTTAGTCAACCAAGTCAATCTCTCAACCTCCTCGGTGATTTGTGTGTGACCCTTTAAATTCACCCTCAGCTAGACTTGGGCTCGTGTCCCACAAGGGCCCGTTACCATGGGTGGCCGTCTTGCAACGGTCCATGGCACTAGAGACTAGGTGAATTGGCGTGAACATTTAGGCATCAACTCCGTACGGGTACGGTCCTTTCGTCTACCGTCTCCCGGTCTTAGTCTAGGGTATGAAATTGGGCGTCGGTTCCCATCCTTGACTAGGCATCTATGCTTAATACTCGAGACTACGCATGCTTCATTGCGTTGACACAGGAAACCATTCCCTGTGTTAGAATAGGTGACCATGTAAGCCAATTTTGGCGGGTATATGTAACCTATGTCTAGACAATTATAGGTGTTTGATAAATCATTAATGAATAAAGAAGTGAATTTCATTTGGCATTACTTTGTTTGTGTTCACTTATATCTGTTTTCTATATCTGTTCACTAGGCAAACAAAGCCCACGGACTGAGAATCAATTTCGGGGACTGGGACTACGCTTGGAGGTAGGTCCATGGAATCAGTCTTCCCGAATCAGTCCGAAAATCTCCAAGTCAAGGAATCCCGAAAATGGGTACCGGGATTCCATTTGAGACTTGCACTAAGCACCTGCTGTCGTGTTTCATCGACGGGTGACGAGGGTCGTCTAAGCAGTGTTAGTGGGTTAGCATGCTAGGATGCAGCTGACTGAGGTGACTCGTGGGAACCGTCTTACGGAGGACCTTGAGTATGGTCTGCTAGGTATGACGTATATTCCCGGTTCCAACGGTACAGGTCAAGTCCTTTGACTTGAGGAATTGCTGAGTTTACCTGTACATCAGGGCTGTATCTTAGATATGGTCAGAGATTGCCAGAATTCTCTTTGGTAGTCATAAGCCATGTCTAGTGCAGTTCTGGTGTGCAAAGTGACAGTAGTTTCCAAGAAAGGATCTGTCTCCTGTCAATAGGTTTTGGCAGTTGAGTCTCATGTATACTCTAGGTCTTGTCCCTAAAACTGTGGCCACAGTGACTGAACAGAAGGGAAGGATTCCCTTGCGGCGTTTAGTGAGGACAGACCGACACTTAGGTCCAAAATGGGTACCTGCATTTTCCGTGCCCTAGACTCTAAGTGATGAGACCGAAGACAGAAGGACAAGTGTACTGTTAGAACCTAAATGTTCATCCCTGAATATTTCACCTAGTCTCTAGTGCCATGGACCGTTGCTAGATGGCCACCCATGGTAACGGAAGGATTCTAGGAATCCGACCAAGTCTAGCTGAAAGGTGAACCTAAAGAGTCACACACTATCCACACACATTTAGATATTTAATTAGGAATTAAATATTGGAGTGAAGGAATGATTAAATTGGATTTAATCGGGTCCTTTATTTTTCTTGGAGAAATAATTCCTTCTATTAGATATAAGGAATTAAATTGATAAATTAGATTTATCAAAGGGATTTATTTAATGGGCTTAAATAATATTTATATTTATTTTAGCCTCTTGGAAATATTTAAATAGGTATTTTTTAAATATTCCATTAAATTAAATTAAATCAACGGTTGAGATCAATGGGAGAGATGGATGGCTAGGATTGTTTTGACTAGGTCAAAACACTACTTTGACTAGGACTTTGACTAGGTCAAAATCCTAGTCAAATTAGAGTTCTTAAAAGAGGAGTTTAAAGAGGATTAAACTCCTCTTCTATATAAACCCCTAGCATCCTACAAGTTGTAGAATGATGAAATTCCAACACACACAACACACACACACACTCGGCTCTCTCTCCCTCCATCTCGTCCGCCCTCTCTCTCTCTCTCACACTCCAAGAAATTGTTTCTTTGTTCTCTTGTTCTTGGAACATTAGAACTTGATGAATCAATACCGTTAATTCATAACGTGTTGTTGATTCATCCACTCCAAAATATAAACTTGTTCGTTGCTAGCACGACGTGCAAGATACGTGGGTGGATCGTGTGTCACGATTTGGAGGGTCTCAAGAACGAGATCTTGGTGCAAAACGGGGAACAACGCGTGTAGCCGTTGAAGACGAAAACGACAACGGGTAGGTCCCGTTTTAATTTTTCGTCCCTTTTAATTTTCTACCCTATGGCCTCCATGATTCTTTTATGTTTTATTATTCATGAGATACACCGAACACCCGGGAATTTCAAAGGCACACCCTTTGAAACGTGTTCTTGAATTTAAAGCATGTTTAAATTCCGCATTTATTTTTTAATTATACCGCGCTTCCGCATTCGCGCTTTTCCCGGGACGATCCACAATTCCTTTCAGTGGTATCAGAGCCCGGTTCGGTGTATAGCCCTAGGGTTTATGTACGTTTTAAGCATGGAACGTGTTTTGAGCATGTTTTAATTGAATCTTGACTTTCTTGATTATTAAAGCATGTTGTTTTATTGCTTTTAATTCGTGTGAAATTCTAAATGTTGGTATTTTCTGTTTTTCTTGGGAAACGGGGGAAAATTTGAACTGAAAACGAGAAACGTCACAGCCGGCCAGCCGGGAAGGCTGGCCGCGCGCAGCCGAGCGCTGCCGGCAGGGCAGACGCGCGCAGGCAAGGGTAGCCTGCGCGCGCCCACCCAGCCGGCCGCGCAGGGGCAGCGCGCAGCCAAGATGGCTGCGTGCGGGCGCGCGCGCAAGGGGGCGTCTCCAGCCGCGCGCGCGAGCAGACGAGGGTGTCTGCGCGCGTGCGGCCGGTAAGCGCGCTCATGCGCGCGCGCGCGCAAGGCTGTCGGACGGAGAGCCCGCGCGCGGACGGCACCAGGCACGCTGCCAGGCGCGCGCGCACGCAGACGGAGGCGTCTGCGCGCGCGCGCCCGACGGGCGTGCCCAGTGCGCGTCTGCGCGCGCGCACTGCGCACAGCGCAGGCACGCGGCTGGCGACCAGCAGGCCGGCGCGCGCGAGGCAGAGGAGCCTGCGCGCGCGACGGCCTGCCGGAACACCAGGCCGCGCAGCGCGCGCTGCCGGCCAGGCGCGCGCGCACGCAGGCAAGGGGCCTGCGCGCGCGCGCCCGGCCAGGCAGTGCCTGCGCGCGCACAGGGGCGGCAGGCTGGGCCTGCTGCCCTGCGCGCACGGCCGGCCGGCTGCTGCCGGTGGCGGCGGCCGGCGGCTGCTACAGCTAGGGTTTTTGAAACCCTAGTATTATTTTTTTTTATTTTTTATTTACTTTTCAGTTTTAATTTCTAATTAATTCTGAAAATTCGTTTTTGGGTTCAATTTTGCCTAAATTCCTAAAGACATTATTTTAGGAGTAAAATAAATTGGATTTGGAATCCCGGGGTTATTTTACTTAAAATAATGAGGAAAGGTTTTCCTAAAACGAGAAAAAATATTATTACCAATATTTGTGTTTTATTTTTCACACGTTGCGCACATGATCATTTATTTCTGTTTTGGATTATTATGATTGGAAATCATGAATTATTGGTATATTGTAATTATGTGATTGGATCATGTGATTATGTGTGTTGGACGGAAATGGATGATCACGAGCCCTAGACCGGATGTATGGTTTAATTTTCTGTTGGGCCTGTGTGCCTCTTTAACTGCTTTCTCCTTCTCTCTTTCTAGTGCCTTGGAATAATAAGGCTTTCTACCTCCCTCCTTATGTACTCCCCCCGGGTTTTCGCTGGGGTTTCTATTATTTTTTTAAATATGTAATGAGAGTAGACTAGGAGTGAGGTTTCCATTTTTGTAATTGGGGGAGTAGAAGGAAGGACCACATGGAGAGCCCAGACCGGAGGTCCCTTGGAGTTTTTCCATGAAGTGAAGAAAGAGGAAAAGAGACCAAGGCCCATCAGCATGATAATTGGGTTTACTATTATTGTAATAGTATAGGACCAACCCTAGATTGACCATAGATCCACTGCGGGCTCAGTGGATCGCATAGGATTCGGGCTCGTGATCATCCAACAGGGGCGTGCTAGGCTTTAATTTTGCATGTGGTTATTATGATGGATGAATGGCTTTTATTTATCATATAACTGCTATGGATGGATTTTTATTTATGCATTATGGATGAATGTATGGATATATTATGAGATCTCGGTCATTCACTACTCTCACATTGGTTGGACCAATGTTGAAATATTAGACCCTAGATAAAGTGGACATGAACTCTAGGAGTTCGTCCATGCCTTCCAATCCGTGGCATAGTGAGGAAGCTGTTTTAGGTCAATAGCGTGGTCTCACGAGTCGTGGCACGTTATTGTACTTAAAAGAAGCTGCACTGTGTCATGAACGAAAAATGGGCTGCTGTTACCTGTCTCACGAGTCGTGGGGGTACTAGTGGGTCCATGGCTCGGTCGATTGGGTCGGGTCTAACGCCCAATTAGCATGATTCGCTTGGAGTCCTCGGGATCATGCGAAAGGGTGAGGCAATAATCTTGGGAATCTCGTGGAACGAGAATGGTATGGAATACCTCCCACAGGATCTTTTCCATGCGAATCGTAAAAGCGGGGTATGGGAAAAATCGCTGTGGATCCCAAGCCCACTACGAAAGGATTTCCCGAAAATCACGTTTGAGAGTACCGTATTTTCGTATAAATAGTGGGAGGATTAAATGACTAAAGACCAAGCATTTAATTATTTCATCAAACCACCGTCTTTATTTTCTGCTGATCGCACGTTGTTTTCTAAATGTAGATTTAAAATGTCTAAGAACCCACTATCAACCATTCTTGAGACAAACAAATTCAATGGAACAAATTACAACGACTAGTTGCGCAATCTCAGGATAGTCCTAGATTACGAGAACCAAGGCTACGTCATGGACGAGCCTCTCCCTAGGACCTTACCGGAAGGATCCACGCCAGAAGAACGTGAGACGTTCGAGACTTGGCATAAGGATAACCGGAAGGTCCGTAGCGTCATACTTGCTTCGATGACCAATGAGATTCAGAAGCAATATGAAAAGGCTAGACGATGTCCCTTCCATTATGGCTCGCCTTAAGGATTGCTATGCAGTCCCGGACCGGCATACTAGGTATGTCGCAACTAAGGCGTTCTTTGGAACTAAAATGACAGAAGGATCCTCTGTACAAGAGCATGGGGTTAAAATGCTTACCCTAGTGGAAAAGCTCGAGGACCTAAAGGCAGGTCTCGATAACGAAACGTACATAGATGTGATCCTTCAGTCACTCCCACCCTCCTTCGACCAATTTATCGTCAACTATAACATGAATACACTTGAGAAGGGCATTCATGAGTTGATCAATATGTTGGTGCAATACGAGGCAACGACTAAGAAGTCCACGCCTTCGGTATTGTTTGGAGGTGCTTCAACTTCCAAGACGAAAGGCAAGGGTGCCGGACGTTGGAAAAAGAAGAAGGGGAAGGGAAAAGCCGTCATAGCAGCTACGAACACTCAGAGTGTTCCCATTGCCAAAGAGGGGAAAGGCAAAGGAAAGGGAAAGGTTGTCTCCAAGCAACAGTCAAAGGCATATGACATATGTATCAACTGCCGTGAGAAAGGGCATTGGAAGAAAGAGTGCCCCAAACTCTTCTCAAACCAAGGTATATTTGTGATTGAGGTTAACATGGTCACTAATTCTGCCTTTTGGGTATTGGATACCGGCTGTGGAGCTCACATTTGCAATAATTTGCAGATGCTGAAAAGCAGAAAAACTAAGTAGCGGGGACATGATCCTGAAGCTTGGAAATGGCAAGGCCATCTCGGCAGAAGCAGTAGGATCCGCCACTTTAGTGATTAGTGATACCATTAGCATAGAATTAGAGCAGGTTTATTTTGTACCTAGTATGATTAAGAACATCATTTCCATTCCATTGTTGGACAATAGTGGTTATGAGTTCAGAATCAATAAAAATTACTTTTATTTGATGAGGTGTGGAATTGCTCATCTACTTGGTACATTGCACAACGGGCTCTATATCTTGCAACAAACCAATTTTGTTCTTAACGCTCAACACAAACGGAAATTAGATAATAACGGGAACGCACGTCTGTGGCACGCTAGGCTAGGTCACATATCCCAAGATAGGATGAAAAGGTTGGTAGACTCAAAGAACCTAGAGGTTGGGGACTTGAGTGATCTACCAACTTGTGAGTCTTGTCTAAGAGGGAAAATGACCAAGAAGCCCTTTGTAGGACAAAGCAGGCTTGCCACAGGTCTGTTGGACTTGGTTCATACAGACGTGTGTGGACCACTAAGGACGCAGGCCCGAGGTGGGTTCTCCTACTTCATAACCTTCACCGATGACCATTCACGGTACGGTTATGTTTACCTGATGAGGTACAAGTCTGAAGCTCTTGAGAGGTTTAAAGAATTCAGACTTGAAGTGGAGAACCAGACCAACTGCAAAATTAAAGTCCTACGGTCAGACCGAGGCGGTGAATACCTTAGTGCCGAATTCCTAGATTATCTAAAAAGAAAATGGTATAATATCAGAATGGACACCTCCCGGAACACCACAGTTGAATGGCGTCTCTGAAAGGAGGAACCGAACCCTGTTGGACATGGTTCGGTCCATGATGAGTTTTACCAAATTGCCCTTATCGTTTTGGGGTTATGCATTAGAAACGGCAGCCAAGTTGTTGAACTTGGCGCCTACCAGTGCATTGACCCAAACGCCATATGAGATATGGCACGGCAAGCCTGCGTCCTACAACTACTTGAAAGTGTGGGGTAGCCCCGCATACGTCAAGAGGTTAGTGGGAGATAAGCTAGAATCCAGGTCTAGCCTATGCAGGTTCGTTGGATACCCTAAAGAAACTGCGGGTTATTACTTTTATGACCCTTTGGTACAAAAGGTATTTTGTTTCAAGGAAATGCAGTATTTTTGGAGCAAGGCTTCCCGGAAGATATCCAACCTGATGAGCTGATCCTTGAGGATTCAAGTGATGGAACTCAGCCATCAGAAATAGCCGCGGAAACCTCACCAAGAGGATTTAGGATTAACGCACGGAGGGCTGACCAACCTAGAGAAGTCCAACATGCTAGGCATGAAGGACAACCTCAAGAAAGGCCAGTCCCGGCCCCTGAACCGCCGGCTCCGATACAGTCAGCGCCCACAGTCACCACTGACGTTCCCGTCCTCCGTAGGTCCACTAGAGAATCCAGACCTCCAGTGAGATATGGGTTTCTAGGTGCGACCGATCTTTTGGATAAAGATCCTAAGACATACGGGGAAGCGATGTCTGACATCGACTCCGGGAAATGGCTTGAGGCCATGAAGACCGAAATGGACTCCATGAGCGAGAACCAAGTTTGGAGACTTTGTAGATCCACCCGAAAGGTGTTAAGCCAGTGGGCTGTAAGTGGGTCTACAAGCGCAAACTCGGCGTTGATGGAGAAGTCACAACCTTTAAGGCTAGGCTTGTAGCTAAGGGATACACTCAATGACCCGGGGTCGATTTTGAGGATACCTACTCGCCAGTAGCCATGGCTAAGTCCATTCGGATCCTGCTTGCCATAGCAGCATGGTATGACTATGAAATATGGCAGATGGACGTGAAAACGGCCTTCCTCAACGGTTTCGTTGAAGAAGAGATCTATATGGATCAGCCGGAGGGTTTCACGGTCACTGGAGAAGCACAGAAGGTCTGTCGTCTCCAGAAGTCCATCTATGGCCTCAAACAAGCATCCCGAAGTTGGAAACATTCGATTTGATGAAGTAATACGGGGATATGACTTCATCAAAAACGAATCCGACCCTTGTGTATACAAGAAGGTCAGTGGGAGCTCTATAGTGTTCCTAGTGCTTTACGTGGATGACATTCTGCTCATTGGTAATGACGTCAGAATGTTAGGAAACACGAAAGCATGGCTGTCAACCAAGTTTTCCATGAAGGACTTGGGTGAAGCCTCCTACATCCTAGGCATCCAGATTGTCAGGGACAGATCTAAAAGGATGTTAGGGCTCACCCAAAACTCGTATATGGAGAAAGTCCTAAAGAGATATCGAATGGACAACTCCAAACGAGGATTCCTTCCAATGAGGCATGGGATCAAGTTATCCAAGAAGCAGTCCCCGCAGACTGATGAGGACTTGAAAAGATGAAAGTCATCCCCTATGCTTCTGCCGTAGGTAGCATCCAATATGCGGTCCATTGCACCAGGCCTGACATTGCATACGCTTTGAGCGTGACAAGCAGATATCAGTCCTGTGCAGGAGAGGCACATTGGAATGCCGTTAAGGGCATCTCCTTAAGTACCTAAGGAGGACTAAGGAAATGTTCCTAGTCATATGGCAATGGAGAACTAATTCTGGAAGGCTTTATAGCGACGCTAGCTTCCAGTCTGATGACGATGATGCCAAGTCTCAATCGGGGTATGTATTCAAACTCAACGGAGAGTAGTGGCTTGGAAAAGTTCCAAGCAAGCAACCACTGCTGACTCCACCACTGAGGCTGAATACATAGCAGCTTCAGAAGCTGCTAAGGAAGCGGTTTGGATGAGAAACTACATCCAAGAGTTGGGTGTGGTGCCTAGCATCGCCGAGCCTGTTGTCATCTTCTGTGATAACAACGGTGCAATAGCGCAAGCAAAGGAACCGAGATCTCATCACCGTTCCAAACACATTCTTAGACGCTACCATCTTCTTAGAGAAATGGTAGGAAGAGGTGACGTTCGGATGGACCGAGTCAACTCAGCAGACAACACAGCAAACCCACTGACAAAGCCTATGTCGCAGAGTGCTCATACGCAACATCTTGAGAAGATGGGGATTAGGCATATGGGTGATTGGCTTTAAAGGTCAAGTGGGAAGATTGTTAGAATAGGTGACCATGTAGCCAATTTTGGCGGGTATATGTAACCTATGTCTAGACAATTATAGGTGTTTGATAAATCATTAATGAATAAAGAAGTGAATTTCATTTGGCATTACTTTGTTTGTGTTCACTTATATCTGTTTTCTATATCTGTTCACTACGCAAACAAAGCCACGGACTGAGAATCAATTTCGGGGACTGGGACTACGCTTGGAGGTAGGTCCATGGAATCAGTCTTCCCGAATCAGTCCGGAAATCTCCAAGTCAAGGAATCCCGAAAATGGGTACCGGGATTCCATTTGAGACTTGCACTAAGCACCTGCTGTCGTGTTTCATCGACGGGTGACGAGGGTCGTCTAAGCAGTGTTAGTGGGTTAGCATGCTAGGACGCAGCTGACTGAGGTGACTCGTGGGAACCGTCTTACGGAGGACCTTGAGTATGGTCTGCTAGGTATGACGTATATTCCCGGTTCCAACGGTACAGGTCAAGTCCTTTTGACTTGAGGAATTGCTGAGTTTACCTGTACATCAGGGTTGTATCTTAGATATGGTCAGAGATTGCCAGAATTCTCTTTGGTAGTCATAAGCCATGTCTAGTGCAGTTCTGGTATGCAAAGTGACAGTAGTTTCCAAGAAAGGATCTGTCTCCTGTCAATAGGTTTTTGGCAGTTGAGTCTCATGTATACTCTAGGTCTTGTCCCTAAAACTGTGGCCACAGTGACTGAACAGAAGGGAAGGATTCCCTTGCGGCGTTTAGTGAGGACAGACCGACACTTAGGTCCAAAATGGGTACCTGCATTTTCCGTGCCCTAGACTCTAAGTGATGAGACCGAAGACAGAAGGACAAGTGTACTGTTAGAACCTAATGTTCATCCCTGAATATTTCACCTAGTCTCTAGTGCCATGGACCGTTGCTAGATGGCCACCCATGGTAACGGAAGGATTCTAGGAATCCGACCAAGTCTAGCTGAAAGGTGAACCTAAAGAGTCACACACTATCCACACACATTTAGATATTTAATTAGGAATTAAATATTGGAGTGAAGGAATGATTAAATTGGATTTAATCGGGTCCTTTATTTTTCTTGGAGAAATAATTCCTTCTATTAGATATAAGGAATTAAATTGATAAATTAGATTTATCAAAGGGATTTATTTAATGGGCTTAAATAATATTTATATTTATTTTAGCCTCTTGGAAATATTTAAATAGGTATTTTTTAAATATTCCATTAAATTAAATTAAATCAACGGTTGAGATCAATGGAGAGATGGATGGCTAGGATTGTTTTGACTAGGTCAAAACACTACTTTGACTAGGACTTTGACTAGGTCAAAATCCTAGTCAAATTTAGAGTTCTTAAAAGAGGAGTTTAAAGAGGATTAAACTCCTCTTCTATATAAACCCCTAGCATCCTACAAGTTGTAGAATGATGAAATTCCAACACACACAACACACACACACACTCGGCTCTCTCTCCCTCCATCTCGTCCGCCCTCTCTCTCTCTCTCACACTCCAAAGAAATTGTTTCTTTGTTCTCTTGTTCTTGGAACATTAGAACTTGATGAATCAATACCGTTAATTCATAACGTGTTGTTGATTCATCCACTCCAAAAATATAAACTTGTTCGTTGCTAGCACGACGTGCAAGATACGTGGGTGGATCGTGTGTCACGATTTGGAGGGTCTCAAGAACGAGATCTTGGTGCAAAACGGGGAACAACGCGTGTAGCCGTTGAAGACGAAAACGACAACGGGTAGGTCCCGTTTTTAATTTTTCGTCCCTTTTAATTTTCTACCCTATTGGCCTCCATGATTCTTTTATGTTTTTATTATTCATGAGATACACCGAACACCCCGGGAATTTCAAAGGCACACCCTTTGAAACGTGTTCTCGAATTTAAAGCATGTTTAAATTCCGCATTTATTTTTTAATTATACCGCGCTTCCGCATTCGCGCTTTTCCCGGGACGATCCACAATTCCTTTCAGTGGTATCAGAGCCCGGTTCGGTGTATAGCCCTAGGGTTTATGTACGTTTTAAGCATGGAACGTGTTTTGAGCATGTTTTAATTGAATCTTGACTTTCTTGATTATTAAAGCATGTTGTTTTATTGCTTTTAATTCGTGTGAAATTCTAAATGTTAGGTATTTTCTGTTTTTTCTTGGGAAAACGGGGGAAAATTTTGAACTGAAAACGAGAAACGTCACAGCCGGCCAGCCGGAAGGCTGGCCGCGCGCAGCGAGCGCTGCCGGCAGGGCAGACGCGCGCAGGCAAGGGTAGCCTGCGCGCGCCCACCCAGCCGGCCGCGCAGGGGCAGCGCGCAGCCAAGATGGCTGCGTGCGGGCGCGCGCGCAAGGGGCGTCTCCAGCCGCGCGCGCGAGCAGACGAGGGTGTCTGCGCGCGTGCGGCCGGTAAGCGCGCTCATGCGCGCGCGCGCGCAAGGCTGTCGGACGGAGAGCCCGCGCGCGGACGGCACCAGGCACGCTGCCAGGCGCGCGCGCACGCAGACGGAGGCGTCTGCGCGCGCGCGCCCGGCGGGCTGTGCCCAGTGCCGTCTGCGCGCGCGCACTGCGCACAGCGCAGGCACGCGGCTGGCGACCAGCAGGCCGGCGCGCGCGAGGCAGAGGAGCCTGCGCGCGCGACGGCCTGCCGGAACACCAGGCCGCGCAGCGCGCGCTGCCGGCCAGGCGCGCGCGCACGCAGGCAAGGGGCCTGCGCGCGCAGCGCCCGGCCAGGCAGTGCCTGCGCGCGCACAGGGGCGGCAGGCTGGGGACGGATCCTTTTCTTGGAATCCACCGTCCTGCTACACATTCCGACTGCACTGGACAAGGCTTATGATGATCATCTTACAAAATGATCACCTCTCACCAGATCCAAGATACAGCCGTCCTGTGCACGCGACTGCTATCGAAACCGGGAAAATCCAATCATACCGACCAAGCCTCCAAGGCTTCCATATGATGATCCCCGCGAGTCAGTCCAGTCGATTCGATCCTAGTCGATCAACACATCAAGATCGTGTAGGCGTCCCACGCCTATCGCCGATGAAACACAACACTCATCCAATGAACACGACCCTTGATGCAAGTCTCAATAGGACTCTCGATGCCCTGTCTCGAGATCCTCGACTTGGAACATTTTTGACCCAACCCTAAATCAGTTGGTTTCATGACCACCATCCAATGCATGGCCCAACTGCACGAGTTGTGGGTGGTTGCCTCGTATTAGACCAGCATGTTGATCAACTCATGAATAGACTTCTCAAGTTCGTTCATGTTGTAGTTTACAATAAACGGGTCATAGGACGGAGGAAGTGACTGGAGGATCACGTCAATGTACGTGTCATTGTTAAGCCCAGCTTTAAGGTCCTCGAGTTTCTCAACTAGGGAGAGCATCTTGACCCCATGACTTTGTACAGATGCTCCCTTCAGCAAGCTTGGTGCCGAAGAATGCTTTTTGTGGCGACATATCTAATATGCCTATCCGGAACCGCATAAACGTCGTTCATGCGGAGCATTATGGCGGAGACATTGTCCAGCCTCTCATACTGCTTTTGGATGTCGTTAGACATTGAAGCCAGTATGATACTGCGTACTTTCCGGTTGTCCTCATGCCATTTCTCGAACATCAAATGTTCTTCTCGCGTGGACCCCTCCGGTAAGTCGCTCGGCGGCGGCTCGTCCAAGACGTAGCCTTGGTTCTCGAAACCGAGGACAATCCTCAGGTTTCTTAGCCAGTCCGAGTAGTTCGTTCCGTTGAATTTATTAGTCTCAAGTAACATGGTTCATGGATTCTTAGACATATCTACATTAATGAAAATGTAAAGCAGAAATTAGCAGATGATGGTAATATTATTGTTCACGTTGAAGACTTGGTCTTTTAGTCTTCAACCCTCCCACTATTTGTACGAAAGTCCGCCACTCTCAAGCGGAGTTTTGAGAAATTATTTTCTAGTGGGCTCGGGATCCACAAGCGTAATCTTCATGCCCCGCTTTTACGATTCACATGAAGAAACCCTCGTGGGAGATATCCAATATCATTCTCATCCAATGAGATTCCCAAGATATTTTGCCTCACCTATTCGCATGGTTCTGAGGACTCCAGGCGAACCATGTTACTCAGTGTTGGGCCCGACCCATCAACCAAATCATGCCTCAAACTGTCGCCCCCCACGACTCGTGAGACAGGGAAACAACGAGCGCAGTCTTTTTGTTCACAACAATGGTGCAACTTTCCCCTAGTCCAAGTGTGCCACGACTCATGAGACCACACTTGGGTAGTGGTAGCTTCCTCACCACATTGCTATGGATGGAAGGCTCAGACAGATCAATATATACCATTTTGATCCAAGTCCGTTCTGGGCCTAATATTTAATTTGGTCCAACCAAATGAGAGTTTGTGTACGATCGAGACCTCATCACATTATGGTGTTTTAACATGCATAAATATCCAATATTTAAAGCGATAAATAAATACGCCGCATGCAGAAAGCATAGCATACCCCTGTTAGGATGATCACAAGCCCAACCTATGCGACCCACTGAGCCCGCAGTGAGTCTATGGTCTGTCTAGGGTGGTCCTAAATTATTACAATAACAGTATACCCATTGTCATTCCAGTGGGCCTTGTAATGCTCTTGTTTCATGCCTTGATGTTTGACCTTGGAGTCTCCGACTCCATGTGCTTGTTAAAATTAAAATCTCACCAATCCTATCTACTCTCATTACAAATGAAAGTAATACATTGAAATAATAACAAGCCTTAACATCATGAGGCTGAAAATACGGGAGGTGATAGTCCCAAAATAAGAGCCACGCAGGCCCCACTCAACAGAAATTAAATGATCATACATTCATCCATACACAAGGTCTAGGGCGCTCTTGTGATCATCCCATGTTGATTCCATCAACGCACATAATACAATTATTCCAAATAATCATGCATAAAACCAATGGATATTCCAAATATCCAAGTGATGTCCAACATCACAAAAGCATAAATGTATAAACAATATACAAAATTCAAATTTCAAATTTAATGGACATTACAAACAATGCATGTATTAATCCCAAATTAATTAAGCAAATTTAATCTAAGGAATAATCCAATTATTCCAAAATCAAATGTGCAAACTTAAAACATTTTCAGAATAATGTGCAGAAAATCAAATTTTCCAGAAAAATATCGAAAAAACGGCAAAAAAATGACCCAGCCGTTGTGCCTGCCAGCCAGCCGCACGCACAGGCAGCACGCGTGTGCACATGCAGTAAGCGCGCCGCGCCCCCATGCGCGCTGGCCTCGGCCAGCAGCGGCTGCCTGCGCACAGTGCGCGCGCCCTGTGCGCAACATCCACGGGCATGGCGCGCGCAGGCACCCGCCTGCGCGCGGCCGTGGTATGCGCGGCCGCCCCTGCCAGCACGCACGCTAGCAGGCACGCCGGCCAGGCCTGCGCGCAGGCGTGAGCCCGCGCGCGCCGGCAGCACGCCTGCCAGCCAATGACCAGCCGCAGGGGCGGCAGCCAACTACTGCCTTTGCTGTCCGTTTTATATTTTTTTTTCATGTTTTTCAACATCATTTTTCAGCACAAAACAGTAATAATAATCTGAAAATGAGCATGCAATTTTAGATCCAATCTAATAAAATAAGCATTGCCAAAAGTCCATCAAATTCAAACTAATTGAATCATCATCTCTTATTCATACATTTATGTAACTACCATGCCATTAAAACAATAAAAGCAAGTAGATCATGCCAAGCACATAAATCTTTGCCCCTTATATTGAACCGGGCTCTGATACCCCTTGAGGGACAAGCGGATCCGCCCGTGACGGAAGCGAGAAAGCGTAAATTAATACGTAATTTAAAATTAATTCGCATATAAAACGAAATCCCAAGGGGTGCACCCTTGGGTGCTCAACCGGGCGTTCGATCTAGGATGTGTTAATAAAAAACATACATAAAACACATAGGGCATAGATGAATTGTAAAGATCTACTAAAGCGTAATAAACCGTTACCTTGTAGATTTTACGTGTGCTCGGGTACTTGCGTTGTTCCTTCACCGGAATGCTCACAAATCCAAACTTATGGATTCTCCAAAGGTGATCCACACCACACAGGAAGAAACTCGCGTTCTCATTGCTAGAGAAAAATGGGTTTACGAAGGAATCGGTTTAAGAGAAGAACACTATGAGTTAGTGTACTCTTACACCTACTTTGTTCTTCCTCTTGAATCAAGAGGAAGAACACAAGTAGAAAGAGAGGGAAGTGGCCGAGAGTTAGAGAGAGAAAGAGAGCCGAAAATGCTTCTTCTTTTTCCTAGAAAAAGATGAATTATGATTCACACATGCAAGGTGTTGTATATACTCATATATATACATAGTTAATGTGATTATTGGAATGTGTCTAGGTTCATCCAAGGATGTCTAGATACATCCCGATCAATCATCATTAATTCTTCAATCAAGCCTACCAAATTTTATGGTATGATCAAATCATACCAAAAGGGAAGGGCTTGATTGGAGTTGATTTGTCTCTTTCCAAAAGAGATAAGTCAACATACCACCTTGCATGAAACATGGCTGATTTTAGCTTCCTCCAATGGAGCAATTCGGCCATGCTTAATTATGGGAAGAAGTCCAACTTCTTCCTATTCCAAAATAGAAATTATTTCTCCTCTCGGGTCAAATTTAACGGACCGGGTTTTATTGTAATCCAATTATAATGAACCCGACATTAAATCAAATTTAATGTCCACTTAAATTATTCCCGTTGATCTTTTAATCCAATTAAAAGATCCAACATCTCAACTTTCCATATCTAATCGAAAATCCAATTTATCGAGTAAACGAGGGTCCGATACAATATCGGCCCGTCCATCCAGTGGACTATCCCTTAAGTAATCCAATTACTTATTTATCCTTCGACATTGACTCCAAGTCAATCTCTCAACCTCCTCGGTGATTTGTGTGTGACCCTTTAGGTTCACCCTCAGCTAGACTTGGACTCGTGTCCCACAAGGGCCCGTTACCATGGGTGACCGCCTTGCAACGGTCCATGGCACTAGAGACTAGGTGAATTGGCATGAACATTTAGGCACCGATTCCGTACGGGTACGGTCCTTCCGTCTACCGTCTCCCGGCCTTAGTCTAGGGTATGGAATTGGGCGTCGGTTCCAATCCTTGATTAGGCATCTATGCTTAATACTCGAGACTACGCATGGTTCATTGCGTCGACACAGGAAACCATTCCCTGTTCGACCAACCACTGTGGCCACAGCTTTAACAGCATGAACGTGCCTCCGAGTACATAGGAGATACCTCTGTCACATACTGACAGGGGACGGATCCTCTTCTTGGAATCCACCGTCCTCGCTACACATTCCGACTGCACTCGACAAGGCTTATGATGATCATCTTACAGAATGATCACCTCTCGCCAGATCCAAGATACAGCCGTCCTGTGCACACGACTACCATGATCCCTCAAGAGTGAGGACTACTCCCGTACTATCGGAACTGGAGAAATCCAATCATACTGACCAAACCTCCAAGGCTTCCATATGATGATGATCCCGCGAGTCAGTCCAGTTGGCTCGATCCCAGTCGACCAACCCATCAAGATCGTGTAGGCGTCCCACGCCTATCGCCGATGAAATACAGCACTCATCCAATGAACACGACCCTTGATGCAAGTCTCAATAGGACTCTCGATGCCCTGTCTCGAGGTCCTCGACTTGGAACGTTTCAGACCCAATCCTAAATCAGTTGGTTTCATGACCACCATCCAATGCGTGGCCCAACTGCACGAGTTATTAACCGTGGTCTGTGGGCTTTGTTGCGATATAAGTAAAACACCGTTTTAACAAATGTGAAATGAGCGCAACAAAGTAAGCACCAAAAGTGACGAATACTCATTTTATTCATCACATAATAATATTACATTTACATCAAGTTGTCGAATAGGTTACAAATTGCCAAACCTATTTGGCTTTTCTGGTCACCTATTCCAACATTCTGAGGGTAGCACAAAAGAAGAGCTATGAAAATATCACTAACAAGCTCGGTGCTGCATGTTAGCATCTATGTCAGACGAGATTCAAAAACAACATGCTCATATGGCCCATGCGGCTGATATCCACCTTCACTTACAAAACATGTATAATGAGCATTAAGGGGTGGCAAGATATCAGATCTCTAAAGAGCTCTTTTGAACCCGCATAACAATGGATTCTTCAGCCCAAGAACATGGATTGAAGATGATAGGCCTAATCGAAAAAGCTTGAGAGGCTTGGCATTATGCTTGATAATGAATTGGGCATAGATTTGATCTTGCAATATTTACCTAGCTCGTTTGACAACTTTATAATTAACTTCAACATTCAAAAGATGAAAACCATTATCCATGAAATTGTGAACATGTTGAAAAACAACAAGTCCACCATTAAGAAGGAGAAACTTGTTCTCCTTGTTGGCTCGTTCTCGACCCCTAAGGCCTTAAAGCCAAAGAAGGAGAAAGGAAAAATGAGTAACGTTCCTCTGAGGACAACAAGATGAAGAAAGGTGGCCAAAGTGGAGGCAAAAAAATCAAAGTCAGAGGACAAGTGTCACCATTGTGGCAAGGTTGGTATTGGAAGAGGAACTAGAAGAAGTATTCCACAGAGTGCCAAAATCATTCGGGTATGTTCTTTTGTTGAAGTCAGTTTTCAGTTAACAATGCTTCTTGGGTATTGAATATCGATTAGGGGTATCACTTAATAAGAGGAGCACAGTCCTAAGGCTTGGGAATAGAGCAAAGGTTGTTGCATTAGCCATACGAACTGTCTACTTAGAGCTGGAAGAAAATAGGTCTTTGATTTTAAATGATTATCTTATTGGATTAAGAATATAATTTCTATTTTCAATAGGGGGGATTTTCTTTTAATATCAAGTTGTTTCATCTATAACAATGGTTCTTATTTTTGCATAAAGTATATTGACAAATGATTTATACACTTAATGTTCCTAATATCGTTGCTGCCCTCAGCTTTTGGTCTGGGTGATGGCGAAGCGGCCCCTCCAACGCCGTCTCCCCCCTCTACAGGGGCAATGGTGGGGTGGGGGGTTAGACGGTAGGTGGGGGTCTGGTAGGAAGTAGGGATAAATATTATTAAAATTTATATTAAATAAAATAATAATTTAAGTTTTAGAATTTATAAATTATGCATATAATATAAATTTATAAATTCTTTAAATCGAGGCCTTTGTAGAAGTTGAAATTTGGAGTTCTTGGAAAAATCATGTTTTTATAGAAATAATTATTTTAAAACTTAATCTTTGACTAATTAATTGATGATAATATATTTCTTTATAATAATTAATTACCCAAAAATTAGGCTAAATTCACCCTTATTAATATGTGTGCAAAGTGAGTGAGAAATGGGTAGGCCCAGGAAGAAGCCCAATCCAAATCTAGTCGCAACCCCATCAACAATCCCTACACCCGCGCCCACCACATCCCCTCTCCGCTTCTCATTATCTCACGCTCACTGAATTATACTTACTCCACACTCTCACTCTCTCTCACACACACACACAACACACACTAACACATGGCAACAGAGCATCAGCCGCCGGACTCCCAAATCTCCACCATCCCACCACCCACCGCCACTACCACCACCGCCGCTCCAGACCCACCCCCCATCGACCACCCCGTACCCGCCGCCACCACCACCACCACTAACCCCCCTAAACGACAGCGTCGCCCCAGCGTCCGCCTCGGGGAGATCGGAGGCGACCCACCGTATGAAGCTCACCAGAGAAGGCCCAACAAAACGTGGCGCTTCCACAAAGACCCGTCTTTTTGCCGCTAAAACCTCCAAAACGCGTCCCCTGACCAACCTTGTCAACGGAGGTGGCGGAGGCGGGGGCGGAGGCGACTCTAATTTCCAAGATTCCGTTGAGCTCTCTGAGAATTATGTGGATTTCACTCACCGGAAGCCGAAAATCAAGAAGCCCACAAAAAGGGCTCGCACCAATTGGAATAAATTTGACTCAACCGCCGTTAATAATGGAGGTGGCGGTGGAGGAGCAGGATTAATTGAGAGCACGAATTTTTCACCGGAAGAGAATGAGAATAATAACGAAGTGTTCCGAGAGTTTGAGGCTGACGGTTCTGAGAGCCCTTTGCTAAAAGAGCAGCATAGCCCAATTAATTCTGTAGAGAACATGGGTTTACAGTTTTGGGATCAACAGAGAAGGGCAAGTCGAGCCCGGGCTTCCGAAAGCAATGGAGTTCATCATAATGAGGTTAATTCGCCGGAGAAGCATAATGATGGGAATGTCGGGGTGAGAGAGTGGTTAATTGGATTGGGGTTGGTGAGATACGCCCCCGTCTTCGAGATACATGAGGTGGATGATGAGGTTTTGCCAATGTTAACGTTGGAGGATCTTAAGGACATGGGAATCAATGCAGTTGGTTCGCGGAGGAAAATGTACTCGGCCATTCTCAAGCTGCGGAAAGGGTTTTCGTGAGTTCTTATGTGTTGTATGAGTTGGTTTAGTAGTTTGTCCTTTTGTCTCCTTCTCATCTTAGCAACTTAAGTAATAATGATATAATTTTGTTGTGGTTAACTTAGTTTGCAATTTGCATTTCTTTATTTTGGTTTTGATGTTGTCTTAGTTGTTGTGAAATACTATAACTGTTAATGTACAAAAGATGGGAAACAAAGAAATAGACTTGGTTAGAGTATAAATCCTTGAGGCATTTAAATTGAAGTTTTCAATATTATGGAAGCTAATGAGTTAATAAAAGTTGCAACTTCTATATGTCTTTCTTATTTAATTGTGGATAAATATATTGTAGCTTGGTTGTACATTCTGACACTCATTATGAATGTTTTTCTGATCTTGACCGATGATTTTGGGCCTCAAATTACTCGTCCCTTCATTCTGAAATAGGATCTTCCGTTTCTCCAATGCAATATCTTATACTCACCAGTTTATTTTTGAAAACTATACTAAG
Organism: Sesamum alatum; assembly: GCA_034509735.1. Classification (NCBI taxonomy): domain Eukaryota; kingdom Viridiplantae; phylum Streptophyta; class Magnoliopsida; order Lamiales; family Pedaliaceae; genus Sesamum; species Sesamum alatum. Next base: position 13,113,162 of record JACGWO010000012.1, read on the forward strand.
CTTTTGAAAGTCTGATAATATCAAAAGTGTCAAAGCATCGGTGAAAACCATCCATCAAAAGGGTAGATGATTTGACTTTGTACTGTAGCCAAACTGGGCTTTCATAAGTTAGCAAAGGGAGACTATAAAATAAAAGTTTTAACTTGACCATGCATGCTATTCACTGTACTGTTTGGTTACTACTATAATGTGGATTAAGTGAGTTAGGATTTTTAATTACTCTATTTGATAAATTATTTTAGCTTCCAGGCTATGATTATTCAATCAACCTGTGTGTACAGTTGTTTTTTTTCGAACTTAATTCATTGTGTGGAGCTGTAATAGCTTGCTGCAACTGATAAAATCATTAGTTTCATGCATTTTATGTTTCAAGATCTTTTCCTAGAGATGCTAGTTAGGATTAGATCCTATATTTTCTCTTAAATGTTTTGCTCACTATATCATATGGTTGACAAATGTTGTAGAATCTGAAAAATACTCGTATAAGTGAAAATTGGTTGATAAGAATTTGATGTTGAGAGTCGTATGGTTAGAGTTGCCAATTGCTTTGGGTTTGAAGGTCACAATTGTTTGAGATTTCTCTTAAAGTTCTCAATGTGGAACCTGCCATATTGTGGTTATACATAATATAATTGTTGCAGAAATCAAATGATTCAGGTGGTGATATGTGCGTATCTGTGGTTGAAACATCGTTGCAGATAGTTGACCTAACTCATGACTAATCAGGATAACCTACCTTAAGTCTCATCAGGATAAAAATTCTTATCTTCTTAATTATTTATTTCAATATACGACTTTAATGAAATGTATCTGAAAATATAAACTTAGATTTCAGTTATTATTATATGGTATTTCATTTTGCTTAGGCTGAGTGGGATCAATTTGGAGTCAGTAAAGTTCTGAATCTTTTGATGCTGGAAGAAAATTTCTATATGAGCTGCAGCTTATTATGTTCTATTTAATCAAGTTTAAACTTCTTATGGTGATATACTTTGATGTCTTTATAGCAGGGCCAAGTGCAACCATGTCCAAAATTAAGGTTTCCATTGAGGGAAAGAAATGATCTTTTCTCTTTACTATAGAAGTAGAACATATGATAAAATTAATGTCCTAGTTTCCGCTTGTCTGCTAGGGCAAAAGATTGTCTACTCCTTATGGCGCTGGAGCGCTTCTCTGGAACATGCTTCTGAATGTTAAGTTGCATTAGTATTTCGTTGTTGGTGATTATGAGGAGTGGTGAAGGGTAGATTGGATGGTTTGAAATTAATGGCATGACAAAACACAAAGCAGGGGAAGAGGCAAGGAAAGAAATTGATTTGAGTATTTATAACATGTTAGATGGTTTAGATTTCTTAATTTGTTTTTGCTTTTACTTTATGCTTATGGCAACTTTCTATCCTTTATTCTATTCTTCTTTATATAGACAGTGCTAGAGAATCTGCAGCTTCATGAACCCTGACAACAATAGATTGTGGGGATACATCTACATCACCTCAAATATAGTAATCGTTGCTGGTCCTGCCTAAACAATATGTATGTAAACCTATGTATACCAATGTTTACCTTCATTCCTCATGTATATGTTTTTAATGCCTTGTGTTTCTTGTTTGTGATCCTTTTTTTGACATGGCCTATAATAAGTCTAAGCAGCAGTTGATTGTGGAGTTTTATGGCCTTTAGTTAGTCGAGTTGGATGAGAAACCCATTTAATTTTGAGACGGGCAGCTCAACACTCATCAAGGAGTAAAAACTACGTTATAATTTTGTTGTTTATTCGTATGTTTTGCAATTGATTTTCATCTGTATAAGAACATTCTCTTTATTGTCCTGTTGGGTGCCTTTCAGGGAAAAATTTGTCATCTCCGAGGTTAGCTAATGTTATCTTTATAAACAAATGTTAAATAGAAGAATCTAACAGTTGCTTCTATTTACTGGAACTGTGAAGCTACCATATGAAAGAGTAGTTAGTTTTATATTCCCACATCAAATTTAGATGTTTAAGGTCTTGGCCTGATTAATACATTAGAGATCCCATTTACTTGTACATACTATTTTATGCTTTGAACAATGCGTTTTCAGCGTCCAATAATAAGTCCTATCTTTTAGACCTTGTGGTAGATATTCAAGAGACTAAAGGACAAAGGGGGCGTGGTCCTAAAAGCACTTGTAGAGAAACGACTCGATCTTTTTCATTATTTGAGGGGAAAATGGAAACAGTATGATTTGACGGAAAATTTACATTTCACTTATTCAGTTGGTGAAGAAATGTAGACGGATTGCAAGTGAATGTTTCATTTTCATTTTGTCTGATAAAATTTATACCTTATTGATTCTAAAATAGCGAAGAAAAACTTTTCCTTCTTACTTTTGCCTGCCTGATGAAACTAGTGATTGGAAATAGCTTTTCAATATTACAGGTTTGAATAAACTTTTGCTTCCCCTTTCTCTTCTACTACACTCCTCGTCTTTGGCAATATTTGCTTAGCTTTTCTGTAACATCTCGTTTGTAATAGTTCTCTGTGCAACTATGTTGCAAGGCCATCGCCTTTGATACTGGACCTCTAATTGCATCTAGTATTTCTTATGGTCCGCTCTATTTCTTTTGCTAAGCTGCTTGCTGATGATCAGCTCCAACATTTCTGGGATCAAGTAGGTTTATGCAGATTTAGGTGCATCAAATACGTGCGTTTATGAAAAAATAGCATTGTTACGTAGTCTTCCACAGCTCGCTATCTTTCACTTCCAAGCCCTCTTCTCATTTAAATGCATATACACACATTATATCATAGAGGCAGATTTACCTGCATGCATGTCGATTGTGCCCATCGATGAATTATTTTGTGTTCTTTACCCAAGTTCGCATTCATGTTTTTCCTCTGACGAGGGAGGTCTTTGTATATTCTGCATACATCTATTTGCATAGTTACCGTGTTCTGAGTCCATTCTGTACAGGTGTAGGAACTCAGTATTCAAATAAAGAAAAATGTCGATTCATTCTCATAATTTTTAAATACTCTTAACTTGCTCTTCGTATCAAATTTGAAATATATCTGTTTTCTCTGATCTTGTGAGCACACATCGAGTAGTCCTTCTCTGATTGTCTTACAGGATTTAGAATTTATTAGATTAATCATACCTGCAATATTTTTCCAGGACTGAATGTGATTGTGTTAAATTTCAATGTGATTATTTCTGTGAATTAGATAAGCTTATTGAATTGGAATGGTATCTTTTGCTTTATGTTTTGGTAATTTTTGGGATGGTAAAGGTACTACGAAGTGTTTACGCGTCGTTCTTGAACCTCATGTCTGCCCAGAAAAACTATGAAGGGGCCTTTCTACCGTCTTCCCAGCGACTGCGTGTGGTTGGTGATCCACTGCATATGAGTGGCCAGACTTGCTATGATCATTTAAAAATTGCTTGATCAACCAACTTGCTTGATGGTGTTTGGGCTGTTAATTTCTGGAGCTGTCAGAGAACCTGGGGGGTTTCAAAGAGAAACCTGTTAGCGTTAACAAAAACTCAGTGAGTGCCACCCCCTCAGTCGATGCCGGTTGTGTGGATCATTCATGGTGACATGATCATATGAGGAGCATGCAACCCCATATGGGTTGTGATTGTTAAATTAGTCATTATGACATTATCATGTGTTAATTTAACGATCTACGACCCATACTCCTAAAAACCCAAATGAGTTTTGAATCGTTGCGCAGTCATGGTGACTTCATTATTTGCTAATCTAACGGTCCACGACCCATTTAAGGTTTAGGAGGTTCAGTTCTTACAGTAGGGCGTTTTCAACGGGCTACGAATTGGCCCGGAACAAAAATCTAAATTAAACATTTAACGTTGGATTAGTAAGTCCAAGATTGTTTTCCTTTTCTTTTTCTTTAATTCTTCTCCTTCTTCTACCTTGAGAAATAAAAACTTGCAAGTTGCAAACGGTAAAATACCAAACGACAAGAATCAAGGCATACGATCGGCAGTAAGACCTACATTATACCGATGTTTCATATTATTTAGGATAAATTATGATAAATTTTCTTAAAGTTTGATATAATTATAAATATTTATCATTATTTAAAAAATTATCAATACTCTAATTTTTAAAGGTGTTCAACAACTAGCTCAATCCGTTGAATTCTATTATGTTTCTACTAATTTTTTATGGTGATTTGACCAAAACACCCTTACGTTCTATGAATTTTCTGATTTTTTTAAAAAAAGTGGACAATTCCTTTTTACAATTCTTCAAAAAAAAAAATTATCCACCTCGCCGGTTTTTATTTCATATTTTTTTATTTTTTTTTAAACAATACAATAAGCAAAGTTGATAATTTCGAAATTCCATTAAGGTGTGTTTGGATTGATGGATTTGGATTTGGGGAAGGATTTCAAATGACTCCATTTTAAAAGAATTTGAAATCCATCCATATTCATCAAAACATAATTCAAATTTTGAACGGAAGAATTTGAAATCCTTTAAATTTATAATTACCCAAACAAATTCGAGGGATTTTTTATTGTGGATTTGAAATCATCCTCCAATCCAAATGCAACCTTAAAGGATTATATAATTTCATAAAATATCATGGATATTGATATTTGTAATTATATCAAATTTCAGGAATCTCAACGTAACGTACCCTATTATAATTTTCACACTCAATACATATAAAAACTCGTGGTTCTGGCCTACATGCTTGTTGAATATGAGAAAATGAAACTAGGAAAAAAATGAGAAATAGCCAAAATTATAGAACGGTATAGTGATCCATTAAATAATAAGGAAAAAAGAACAAATTTCTAAGCAATTGGCTAATTAAAAGATTAAATCAAAGTAGAGGCAATGTAGTCCATGCCATGCTTCCCAATACCTTTTACATTTATGGGGTTCAGTTCTTCAAACTACTCTTCATGATTAGAGAAATTAACTAAAATTCACATAAGTATTGGAGCAAAACAAATATAATAATAATTAAAAAGAAAAAACCCGAAATAAAAATGACATGATCGAAATTTCATAAATTAAAAATTAAGTGAAGAAATAAAAAAAAATAAAAGGTTAAATTATGGTGGGTAGGGAGAAAAATATATTAATTAGAAGCAATTCTACCATAGTGAAGCACCATAATGTGATGAGTAGTGGAGGAATTGGGAAGCAAAGTGATGAAATCCCTTGGATTACTCCATATGTTATCTCTTACATGCTGCAATGTCAAGAAAGGTAGAAGCCTTTGCCCTTTGCATCTTATCTCAATCTGAAAAAAAAATTAAAAAAAATACATCCACATTAATATTATTTAATTAGTTGCTAAAAAACTGTAATAATTAATTAATTATTAATAATTGATATTGCCAATATATAATGATATTGTTATATACCTACCTATATATGTCTTGAGGAAATAATTATGGAATTTCTATATTTTATGTAGGGGTGAGAAGTAGGTATATATTTAATCGATAAGAAAAGGATTAAATTTAATGCATTTTAATCATATATAGTTATAATTCCAGTCAAGGGGTCAAATCGCATCTAATCAATAATCGTATCAAATCACAATTGGATAAATCGATGATAAAATTTAAGTTTTGACTACGATTAATTAACATTTATTATAGTCATACATATATAATTGTGACCAAAGTATTTAGCCATAGTTCTCTGCCATGGTCAGAGCATTTATCATGATTTTAGCTATAATTAATATTTTGATCTCGTTTGCTAAAACAATTAATAATCATTGCGCAATCATAATTACAACGATTACACACACCATAATTTTTTTCTTCATTTTTACCACAGTAGTCAGCCACAATAAAAAACCATATTTCTTGTGGAGATATTTTCAAATAAATAAAAACTCATAAAGAAAATTAATTAATGTCCATGTAACATTAAAAAGAATACTCCTTCCCTCAGTATATATTAGAATGAAGCAAAAGTTAATTAATATCATGAATGAAGTCATGCTTTGTCACATATATTCTCATCCCTTATAACCCCACATATATATATATATATATATATTTATATAATATAAAATGTTAACATCTCCTTTACAAGAAAAAAATAAAGAAAAGGACTCCTTTTTTTCTCTATCTTAAAAGTAAACCCTTTTTTGCATTCTTCTCACTTTTCTTCCACGCACGTATTTATAAAGCAATAAACACACACACAAATATATTTAATTATATATATATATATATATTTTAATAATAATATATTTATAGAGATGAATGGTATCAACAAGAGAAGAGGCATTCAAAACCTACCCACGATACACTTCTCTCTACACTTTAATCATTTCAAAAGGGACCCATTCAAACTTTGCTCCTAAGCCTAAATCATTATACTTTAGACTTCATTTTTATCTGATGTTGCAATACCATATTTATTATAATTATTGTTATTATTACTTTAAGTATTTTAATTTTATCTTATATTCTGAATTTGTTGATATGAAAAAAAAAAAAAAAACTGAATGATAGTTGATATTTACAATTGATTGACTTATTATTGACTTATAGTAGGTAAAAAAAATTATGATCAAATTGCTCTTATATATCTTCACACGTTAATGCATGTGGGAGGTATATTTTCACCGTTATAAGGATAGTTTAGTCATAAAATATTTATTTGGCCGCTAAGTCATTAATAAGTCAATCGAGGGTAAATATCGATTTTCATTCAATTTTTTTGTTAGCATCAACAAATTCAGGTAATTTTGACTAATAGAGAAACATTTGTTATATAACAGTAAACCTCACAGGTACGAGATATAATTTTTCAAATCACATGAGATCTACGTGTAATTATACCAAATTTTAGGGGAAGGGGTGTGATTATCCCTTAATTATATATACACACATTCGATGTTTATCCTTACGAGTATAATTCTATACATACATATATATATATACATACAGCTACCTATATTACATAAACACATTTGATGTTCATCCTTACGAGTATAGTTCTATTTATTTTAATTAATTAATTATTAAATAAAGTCTTAGATAAGAATAACAAGAATTTTATAGAAATAAAAAGGTTGACGGATCCAGAAAGCCCGGCGAGCAATCGGCACTTTAACATTAGTTTACCTAACTTGTGTATAGTATGTGTACAATATTGCCATACTACATGCAAGTCTCCTTCACGTTGCTTGCTCGTCTCAAGAAGCCCTACGTGTATTATTCTATACATACATACATATATATATATATATATAGGTATATACTGCAACCAATTAAATAAGTGCCTATATAACGTCTAATAATTATTGAACATAAATTGAAAAAAAATGCTCATGGTTTACATCTACTGCTTTTGAACTACTTATTTTAAGCCGATTTAAGTCAAAAACTATAAGTAATTCCTTAACTATTATTTTTTGTAGTTTATTGATAAAATTATAGATATTAAGTTGTTTTCTTAATACTTAATTTATAATTTTCATTTACAACTTATTCTCATCGTAAAAATTAAAAATTAGCATACACCCAAGAAGTAACAAAGTCGAAATTTTGTCCTATAATTGAAATTTTCAAGTTATTTTTTTTATTACATAAAAATCTTGCAAAACAACCCCAAGTAGGAACTTGATATATATATATATATATGTATACCATTTTCTTGATTAATTTTTACTATCGTGTATTATCTATATATCTCTTAGTAAGAATTATTATTATTATATTATAATATTCTTAATTATGTTTTAATATAAATACATATATATATATAGTTGAATAATGAGAAAACATTCCATTGAGACAGATAGGAGTAATATATACAAATGTGGATGATATGGTCATATCAAATTGTCCCTATCACGCTTTCTTGTTTGTTTCTTGTCAACAACACGAAATGATTCTGCTATGCATTATCTATCATGCATTGCTTTCCTCCAACGTAAAACATCCATTCTCATCCCTCTCTCTCTCTCTCTCTCTCTCTCTCTCTCTCTCTCTCTCTCTCTCTCTCTCTCTCTCTCTCCTCTTTCTCTCTCTACATATATATATATATATATATACACAAGCATATCTGTCTCTATCTCTCTCTAATAAAATCATATATATAAAGTATTAGTCGTCTTCATGACTACTATGCTCCTTATCATTATATCTTCCATTTATTTTTATTTTTCAAGCATAGACCCGTAAATATGAAATAAATAAATTAAAAAAAAAACACAAGTGCCGATACGCGAGACGTATCATATATATATATATATATAAAAGAAATAACAAAGTCATATATATAACATCAATCATATATCTCAACTCATAAATTTTACTATTTTATTAATTTAAAAAGAATAAAAAGGCACGTATATATATATATAAATAGAGGTAAAATAATTAAAGGGTCATCATCAATGGTTGATCCCAATATTAGAAAAAGGAAGTGCAGCACTTAAGACATTGGATGGCTCTTTTTTAAGCACAATATGTGTAGAGAAAAAGACAATTAAGGGCCTACGTTAGCTGAGTTCAAACATTCGACAGCATGACGAAATCGGACCATAACTCATGCACAATATTTGTTTTTCACCACTACTCCCTCAAACGTGTTATTTTTATTAATTTTTTTAATTATTGGGCTCTAATTATTTTTTTTAAAAAAATTAATTTCAATAATTTACATATTTGAGTCGATTATTAATGATCAGTTAAATGTGGGATGAAACGAAGTGCAATTATTAATTTACCTAAAAATTTTTTTTTTTTTTTTTTTGAAAGTCAATGCATGTAATGAAAGTATTGAAAAGATCAAACAGGCCTTTAATTTCTCTGCTTTTTGGAGGATTGATCATTGCCCCATGGGGACTGATGATCATCAATGGTTGTCACGTATTGTGAGTAAATAATCAATCATTATATATATATATATATATATATATTCATTATCAATATGGTTTGAAAACAAAGATATTAAGCATAAAAAAAGTAGTTTGATCTCATCATACCAAATCATCCCAAGATTTCTTTCTTTTTCTGCTTTTCAATCATAGTTGATCTCTCTCTCTCTCTCTCTGTTAGAGAGAGAGTGTGTGTTAGAGAGAGAGAGAGAATTATCTCTAATAATCTTGATTTACATGCAGATTCGAAATTGTGGTAGTAGTATTTTTATATCCCCACCCACTTATAATCTCAATGATTGGCCACTAAGTTGCATGCCATGTGTTAAAATAAATGTGAGAGACTTCGCATTCCTGCCCAAAAATGGACATTATTATTTCTTCTTCTTTTCCATTCTCACATATATAATGCTTAAGTCAGCTACCATGCTATACATTCCCCTATCACTTAATTTAATTATGAGTATTAATTAATTAATTACCCAAGAATTAATTTTATAAGCACATTGACTTGATGAGAAACAAAATTAATGCATGAGAATGTTGAGTGTCATATATTCCAAATTATGTTGAATAATTCCATAACATTAATGTCAAACATCGTATTTAAATATTTCGATCTATGTAATGTATTTAAGAGAGGCACGTATACAGTTACCTAATTGTGTTTATGATTTAAAAATTATGGTCGGAGAATTTTGGGGTTGTATGCAGCTGTTATAATAGTTTTTCTTAATCTCATTCCCTTACTTTAAGATGGGAAATTATCATGATTTGTTTTGAAGGGATTGGAGGGTTATATGCATCCAAATCATAAGAAGGGTTGACCTAGTTAATTAGCTCATAATTAGGGGAAATTTTTGTTTGGATTGGATCTGTTCGAATCTGGATTAATTAATTACACGATAAGTGTAATACAATACTTAATATGTGATTGATGCACAATTTTTTAAAAAAAGAAACCAATCGCACAACAAATATGATTCAGCCAGACCTGATCTAATAACAATTTTTTTAATAATTAAGAAAAGTTTGGTACTTTTGATTTATTAAGTAATTGGAATGTTTTAGCTGTACTATGTTAGGATTGGACCTTTTGAAATTATAATCTCTCACTTGGACGTGATGTGTCGCGGATCGATCAACTTAATTAATTGGGACATTTTTGGCTCTACACTTAGTCTCGAAGATGAAAAACAAGCTGGGGTTGTAAATTGATGACTAAATTAAATTTTATTATTTTGTAATAAAAAAATATAACTAAATAGCTTATAATATATATCTATATATTTATATATAGTGTTAATGGAAAAACATATATGATTAAATCAAGTTTATTTTAAAAAGACAGTGTGTGTATATTATATACATCTTGCATTAATGGAAAGTAGTTTCATGTCATACTATACGAGACCAGGTATTCAAATTAACATGGATATATACAATGAAATTTAGCTTACCCTAAATGCATGTTTACACACAAACTCAGTCAGAGGTCACGAAAACTTCAAAGAACATTTGGCATATATATATATATTATATTTTATATATGAAACAATTAATTCTAAATAATAACATGTATAAATTAGTTTATACATAGATAATTTTTGGCGAAAACTTCCAATATCCAAAAGACGTATGACAATTTTCCCTTTTTTTTTTTAAAAAAAAAAAAAGAGCTATGTGCATGCTTTACTTTGATATATATATATATATATATTATACACTTTTTTCTAAAAATAAAAATAAAAATTATAGAAGGATTTGATATTCTAACGGATACTATATAAGGAAATTACAATATATAGCTCAAAATATATATGTAGAGTTGGGATTGAATTTAAATTAACACCATGAAACCCACTATTTCCATTATATATATATATATATATAGATAGATAGATAGATAGATAGCCGCTAGCTAGCTTCATAATGCTAAATTTGCTTGTATAGAGAATGTTTTTTTCTTTTTTTATTCTTTTTATTTAGATAACCTTTTTTTAGATTATACTCAACCCTGCAGTATATATATGATAAAATTTTCTAATATATCAGGCTGTTATAATTGAGAATATAAATAATATATATATATATATATGTACGCACATTACTATATATAAATAATAAAATATACAATTTGTCTCAACAAAATACCACATATTTTTTATAGTTACAATAAGATTAATCCACAATCTTTGTAAGTTATATTTATAAATAGAACTCGAATAATATATATATATATATACATACACGTACCTTCAGAAAATTAAGTTCCTAATATGTAAAATAAATATATATATATATGTAATATTAATATCTTGTGCTATATATGCTTTAGAGCTTCCTTCCTAGAAATTCTAATCCAAACCTGATTCGGCCCAAACCTGAACCGTAATCACATGACAAGTGCAATACACTTGTCGTGTGAGTGGTGTACAGTTCAGAAAAAGTAACCAATCGCATAGCAAGTGTGATACACTTGCTCTATAATCACACTTGCTCTATAATTAGTTTGATTCGATTAAACCTGCTCCGGACAAAAAAAATTTCTTCCTTAAAAGAGACAGGAAAAAAGAGGCTAAAAGTCTCATGCTTTTTTTTCCCTTTTATGGGAGGTGAAGGCCAAATGATTATAACATTTTTAACTATAGTTCCTCATAAATTAATTTCTTCGCTTATTTAAACACTTCGTTTCACCACAAATTCATAAGACTACGAGCACGTAAATTAATTCATCATACGTAATCGACTCCTACTCTTTATATATACTACACACATACACGTACGACATATATTTTACATAAATACATAAAAATAAGCTCATATATATTTGATTTATATATGACATACTATTTTTGGCATTATGATATATATATGTAGTGTTGTGTTTTATGACCTATGGAAGAATTAACGGAGAGGATTAAAAGAGGTAGCCATCGATCAGTTTCTTGAAAAAGAAATGAATTAGAGAGCTTATTATATATAAGGTGACACGTAGTTTTCTTCTACGTTTCGTCACTTCAACCCTAAACCTTAAATCCTTTCCTTCAGTTGCAGATAACTAACTGCGGACGTCGTCGTTAAGGGGGATAATATTAGCAATTAACTAACTCAAATTAGATAAAAACCCTTATGATAAAGTGAAGGGATTAAGCTAATTAATGGAACAAGAAAGAGACCTAAAATGTCTACCTAGAAAAATATACATCGTACCTACTTATGATGTTATCTTATAATGTGTGTTTTCTCTCTTTTAAAATACTTAGAACATAAATCCCTTATGGTTCTGCAATTCACATCATGTTCCTCACACCAACCCCATTTCTCCAAATATGGGATTCATTTTTAGTTCAAAATTATTTGTTTTATGTTAAGACAACATCGTTTTGCACAAACAAGAAGCAAGTATTGAATATTTTCAATTCAAATAGGAGAAAAAATGAGATGAAATGGGATGCGTTTTCGTACCTCTGATTCGTTTTCCAGCCTAAGCTTGTTAACCAGGTACTTTATAACAAGTCGTATCGTCATCCTCCCGTCCCTAAAATTTAAAAAAAAAATAAAGGAAAATGACAAGGGAAATTTGAAGATCATGTGAGACTAAATTCTTATCTAGTTTGATGGCAAGAAAACAAGGAAAACTAAAATATGATGTTTTTTTTATGAAATTAAAGTAATTTTTGTGAAAACTGAGAAAGAAGAATGTAATTAAATTACTTGATTCTCAAGTAGCTCTTGGATATCTGCGGCAAAAATGGTTCTTTCTCTCTGCAACCCAAAAATGAAATCGAACCCGTTACACATGATTATGTCGTCAGAAAATTATATAAGCTCCGAGGGTAGGGACAGAAAACCCGAAAAAGAAAAATAATCAAGTGCTGCATATATATTTACCAAATTAAAATCCAAGAACAAATTTAAATGATTACTTATTTTTTCTCTTCAAATTTTGATGATATATACATATATCAATCTATGCTAATATTACTTACTGATTTTGTGATGCTTGGAGCATGAACCATATGCCGGAATGCGGCCTCCTAGGAGGCTGAATGACTCTGAAATCCACGCCGGGTGGCCCTGCGGGCGCCACATCCACCCCGGCATAGAGTTGGAACGGCCGTGCAAAATAAGAGGCCGATGGGGCCGCCGCCATTAGAGGAGACGGGGACGAAAACGATGACGAGGACGACGAAGACGCTATACTAATCGGGATAGGCCTAAATGCCCAGTTAATTTCTTGATGTGGAGGGAAGTAATTGGAACTACTACTCCCTTGATGATATTGTTGTTGTTGTTGCAAGAAGTATGATGGACTAAACCCTGCGAAATTCATTACTGGCCTCGGGGCTCGAAATTCGGGCATAGGGGCTAAAGGCGTCATCATTTGCGAATGACTACTACTAGTAGGCATGAGTTCGAGTTCGACCAGACCTGTTCCGTTGTCATTTTTCTGTGACGTTTGATCGCTAGTAAGATCTTGTTTTAATTCGTGGCTACGGCCGCCGCCACCACTGCCACCGATGCTCAGCTGTAGCCACCCATCGTCGTCCTTCTCGTCCAGTGCACCGATATCCGCCACATCCTTGGAACTCGACTCCACGCCCTCGTTGAGGCTCTCGGCCCTCGACTCGTCTTCCGCCATCAATGGAGCAACAAGAACTAGATCCGATCCTATGCAATTAGCTTCGCCGCTAGTACTAGAAAAAGCATAACCCTGTAACTGGCTCATAACAGTGCCGAAACCCTCGCCGTAGCCGCCACCACAACCACCGCAAAACCGCCGGTTCTCAGCCGAAAACATGGTCATCTCGAGCACCCCGGAAACCCCAGAAGCCCGACAGGATGATGAGATTGGATGGTGTTGGTCTCAGGACGAGCCATGAATTGTAAGAAATGGGGTTTTCAGCAGGTTCTTGAGATCTGTTGATGCCATGAACATGAACTCTTACAACATGGTACTAGGGAATCAAGAACAACAACAAGAATATAGATACCCATTGACCAGATAAGTATATATGTAGTGGTATTAATAATTTATGGTGGAGAAAATCAGTGGAAAAATATGGGTAGGGAATGAACCTTACAAATCTCACTTTCCATTAATTCTCTTTGTTTGGAAGCTTGTGAGGGGGTGGGGGGGGGGGGGGTAATGAAATAGTTGCAGCCCAGGGGTGGTAGATAGATGGTGGTCAGTCAGTTACATGTTATTATTTTATATATATATATATATATATTTGCTATATGTACATAAATAAATAATGATAATAATAATAATGTCATGAGAATATTATTTATACATTTGGGAAATTTTGATTTAATTTGAATTTGACCGAATTAGGAAAATATATAATTACGCAACGCGTAAAATATATTTATTATGTAATCCGTGACACAAAAAGAAACGTGACTTTTTGTTATGGTAATAATTACAGTTGAAAGTAAGAAAATTGTTGTGAATAGAACTAATTTACCACGGTTACTTACAGTTGTTAATAGTTGTTGCTTTTTGCAAATGTGGTCGTAATATTAAACGTAACTAATTCAAAACAATGATAAACGTTGATCAAAGGTAGTCAAAATTTGATTTTGCCGTGTTAATTTTGTTTGACCATGATAGATGGTAACAATTTGTAATGATTTTGAACCGTTGCCATTTATAATATAGGGTATAATCCAATTTTTTGTAACGTAAACAGTTAGAAAAAGTAAATAATTAATTACACGATAAATATAGTATTGTACGACAAATACAATGTTGTACGTAACAATAATTATTATGTGATTAGTTGGATTTGACTGAATCTGAATAACCATTCTTTTTATATATATCTTATTTAATTTGTACTATTCGTATGTGTATAAAGAGATGGGCTAAATTAAGTATATATGTATATATTATATATAGTTTGCTTTTTATTACATTTTGTTTCTTGAGTTTATTAAATTATAAGACAGATCACACGTTCCCAAGTTGTTTTGTAATGAAGGGTTTACAACTTTAGAGCATGTATATATTTATATGTTCCAAGACCCGAAATTACAATAGACATACTCCCTTTTTGAGATATCACAAAAAGGTCCTTTTTAGCTTCTTTTAGAGGCATTGGATACTAGGAATTACGACTTCTTTCTCTCTTTTACCTTTTCTCTGCAAATGTTCTAAGCTTTAAGGCTGCAATAAATTTGTCGTGATTTATAAGTATAGGTTATTACATACGTCCTACCTTTTTTGAAACCCTCAATCCCCAAGAAAATATACATAATTTAATCAAATTAAGGGAATAAGAGTGGAAAATTGCGAATATATGTGTTTGGTTCTATGACCACATCCCAAAAATTATTTCCTACACTATAAATTACCGTAGTTTAAAAATTATAGTAAATCAATAGTATATATAAAGTAAAGCAAAATCGACTAAAAAACTTAAGTTTGACCACAGTTAATTAGCCTTTGTTATGATTTTACTCATTGCCAGAATATTTGCCATAATTTTTAATTGTAGCAAATATTTTGGGCTCTCTTGCAGAACAATGACTTATAGTCATTGTGCAGTCGTGGTTAATGAGTATCCGCCATAATTTTTTATATATAACTATGATAATTAATTATAGTGAAAAATCATATTTCTATTATGAGTCTAGTTATGGATAAAATTAAAATAAATTATGCTCAATTATGCATATAATTAAAAAAAATATTACGTCTTTTTTAGACGTCCTGAAAATTTAAAAAGAAAAATTGGAAAGAAATTATGATTTTAGATACAGTTAAAATCATAACTCTAATGTTTTGGACCTATTTGCAAAAAATAATAATTAATAGTTATAGTGCAACTATAATTAATTAATTTTTAAAAAAATATTAATCTTGAATTATAATAATTAATTGTAGCAAACAATTATATTTCTCCTAGCAGGAGATAAAAAGCAGATGCCAAGTCAATGACATGATGCTATTACTTGACATAATTACATTGTTACTCATTTCCACGCCTACTCTCTCTCAAATTGGGCTATCTGTCCACCATCTACAAGAATCTCTCTTTTCTTAATTTCCCCATAACAAGTATTTCAAGAGCATTTGGATAAATTTATTTAAATATTTCACATATGTGTAGCTATATTGTAATATAAATACTTTGGGAATTTATAGAGTACTAGATTTATTTTACTTCAATAAAAAATAACTTAGCATTAAAATTTAGAGTAAATTACATCGATACTCTTAAAAATTAGGTTAATTACACATACACACTTTATTTTTGGTAAAATTATAGGTACACCCCTTTGGGAAATATTAGTGTATGTACTTCATTAGATGTTTGTGTAAAATTTCACCATGAATAGAAGTGTACTTACAATTCCAATTACAACCTCAAGAGTATACTTGTAATTATGCAAAAGGTAGAAGTTATTTGTGTAATTAGACCTAACTTCTGAAGTGTCCATCTATTTTACACATAAACCCAGTGGTTTGGAAAATTATGCCTAGCTAGTATTTCCGATGTTTATTTCCGTTTAATAAACAAATTCCTCAATTAGCTAAAATTCACTAAATTTGATGATATTAACAAAAAAGTTGAATAAAAATTCATATTTAACTCCGATTGATTTATTATTGACTTAATGCAGGTCAAACAAATCTTTTTTGCAAACTACCCTTCTAAGGATGAAAACATAACTTTTCGCATGCATTAGGGTATGAAGATATATAAGGGTAGTTTGGTCAGAAAAGATTTGTTTGACTTGAAATAAGTCATTTGAGATTAAATATGAACTTTTAATTCAATTTTTTTGCTCGATTAATTTTGACTAATAGAGAGATTTATTTGATATACGAAAATAAATGTCCAGAAATATAATTTTTCAAATCACATGAGATTTATATATAATTACGCCAAATTAACCTCATGATAGAGCGGTGTAATCATCCCACTAAGATATAATTTTGGTAATTGAAATTTCTCTTTAGTAGTATGTGTATAGACTCGTATATGTGTGTATTAACAACTACATTCATGCATGCCATGTATCATATCCTAATTAGTCTTTATAGAATTTAAGTATTTGTATGGCCGTATAGGTACAATAATGTGTATGTACCCGTATGTATCATATCTTAAAACCCAAAGAACAAATTAGCTTGCAATATTATATTATTATTTTTATTAAAAGAAGAGACTTTTTCTACAGCCGGCTGAAATAAATAAAAATAACTTAATTATGTATTTGTATTAACCCCTATTATGATGAGCCGAAATTAAAACATAACTTGTGAATAGAAAGAAAATGATATTAATCACGTCCCTAATTGTATACATCCAAACAATAAACTAAAGGGTAAATTACTTTGACACCCCTATGAGATTAGGTTTAATTACACAAAATACCTCATGTCTTTTGCATAATTACAATTACACCCCTTGAGGGTGTTAGTGTAATATTTTCAGGAAGTATTAGTGTAAGCTTTGCTTTTGAATAGGGAGTGTAGTTGCAATATAATTATAATATCAGGGGATGTAGCTACAATTTTACAAAAAATAGGGAGTATTTCTGTATTTTGATCTAACGTTAAGGAATGTGACTATAAGTTACCCTTAAACTAAAAGAAGAAATATAATATATATTTATATATTTGTATTTATATATATAGGGAGAGACCACAATTAATGGGGGTGGAAATGGGGGATATCAGCTTTTCAGACGGAGATGCAAGACTTAAGACACGCTCTGCCTCCCATACAATATGTATCTACGTACATGTGTGTCTATATATATATATAATATATTTATATTATTTATTAAGGGTGAAATATCTAGAATAACTATCATGTTTAGTAAAACATATTTTGACAAAAATACCATTATATATATCTATACTATTTATTTATTGATACTATATTCATTTCTTTAATCAATTAATTATCTTAATAATTTGTTATTAACGCGTATTCAATATTGATTTTATTTTACAATTTTAACTAACTATTTATTCATCTTGAAATTTCTATTTAATTAAACACATAGTATAATAAGATTTTAATTTATGCACACGCGTCGAGTGTACTTCGGCCGTCACTAGAAGAAATATGATTTGTTACTATGGTTAATTACCATAGTTAAAAGTAAAAAATCATAAGGATACTAATTAAACATAACTACGCAACGATTATTAGCCATTGTTTCTGCAAACGAGGTCAAAATATTTGTTACATCTAAAAATTATGATAAATATTTTTTTCAAAGATAAAGCCATAGCCAATGTTTATTAGTTATGATTAAAATTTAAATTTTGGGATCAATTTTGTCTAATCGTAGTAGACAATATTAATCTATTACAATTTAAAACAAATTGTGGGGTCATATTGTTTTTTTCTTTTTTCCGAATTATTCAGAGAGCTTTTATATCCATTAGTGTTTTCATAGAGAGTAAAATG
Organism: Sesamum alatum; assembly: GCA_034509735.1. NCBI lineage: Eukaryota > Viridiplantae > Streptophyta > Magnoliopsida > Lamiales > Pedaliaceae > Sesamum > Sesamum alatum. The sequence continues at coordinate 13,131,472 of JACGWO010000012.1, forward strand.
CAATTGCCTGGCCTTCTTTTTACACTACATACTTTACAGACGTAATCATATTTAATGCATATTCCTACGGTCTGAAAAATGGATTATTCCCTATATTTTAAACAATCAAAAACAAAAAATCATGATAAATCAATAATATCTATATGATCAGACTGAATCAATATGAAAACTCAAATTTTTAATATGATTAATCAATATTTTTCGTGATTTTGACTATGATCAATCATTTACCATGGTTTAAAACTATTGTTAATGTGCTTTGGCCCTTCTCCTACAAAAAAATGAACGGCTAATAGCCACTGTTCAACCATAATTAATCAATATTCTTCAGAATTAAATACAGTTATCATTCTTAAAGTATATACCCCACATCATTTATCCTCCTGAAGTTTTAAAATCCTCAAAAATCGCTCTAATCTTCTAACTCCTTTAAATTTAAACTTGACAAGTCAATTTTACACTTACTAAAAATTGATTTATGAAAAGAAATTAAAATACCAAAACTACTCTTTTTTTAATCTTTATCTAATTCGAATTTTACTTGTTCATCGAATTCTTTTTATTTTTATAATCCTAAAGTATTTGGAGTTCATTTTATTTTAGTTTCACTTATTTGTCAAAACAAGTTAAAAATAAATTTATACATGCATAAAATCACCACGTTTATATAATTACCATATATACATATAATATATAATATATATTATAAATATTATTAATTATATATTTTCTTATTAGCTCATCAGCCCGTTCGATTGTATCAATTGTATGATTGTTTTAGTAAATATATAAAAATATATGCATGTATAAATTTCTTTTTAATTTGGTTTGATAAACATGTAAAACTAAAATAAAATGAGCTCCAAGTACTTTAGTATTACGAAAATAAAAAGAGCTCGATGAATAAGTGAAATTAGAATTAGACAGAGTTTCGACAAATGGTGATTTTAGGATTTTAGAAATCCATTTATTTTTTTTTTCAGAAAATCAATTTTTAGTAAGAGTAAAATGGACTTTTTGCACTAAAAAATTAAAGGACTTAGAAGATCTCAAAGGTTTTAATACTTTAGGGGTTAATTGATGTGGGGTTGATACTTTAGTGACAATAACTGTATTTATCTCTATTTTTAACTATTTTTTACTTTTAATCATTGTAATTAACCTCAATTGTCAGTACATATATACCCCAAAGAATCTTTTGAATTTTTTTTTTTTGTTTATCCCAAATCTATATATGTATATTCTTGGGGTGGGGTGGGGGGGGGGGGGGGGGTTGGGGTTGGGGTTGTTAAGGTTTAGGGACAAATGAGGGTTGAGTCAACTGTAGAATGTTGTTGCAGGGAGGGTGGGAGGCACATGCCTGTTAAACGGAATGTCGCTCTGTTCAACAATTCTTGGGGTTGTGCATCAGGAAACACAATCATGCATCCCAAACTCTCCCTTTCATTTCTTTATAATTAATATCCAATTCTCCCATTTACTTATTTACTCAATTACTACTATTATAATATATCTATAATTCCATCATTATATCCCAATCTCATCTACCCCTATCATTATCCCCCCATTTTCAATTATACTACAAATTTATCTGCTAATTGCCATTTTGTACTTTGTACAAGTGCAGTTGAAGAAGAAAACATACATAATGTTCATTTTTGTGCTACCATTGTCTCCATCAAAATGGAAATTAATTACCATAAGTTGTTACGGCAAGTGGTTAAGGTCGAATGTTGTCACACATATGATTGCGGGTTGAAATTTTGTCAAAGCGTTTAGTAGAGTAATGTTCTGACTTGTGTGTTGATATTATCATGATTAAGATTTTTCACGATAATTGTCATTTGTAGAGACTCTGCCTCGGGGCACATGGTGAAGGGTCCTTGACTAGTCTGTGGGCTGTCACAACTTGCTTTCCCCATGTTATAACCAAATGAATTAATTCATTTTTACCTATTTCATTTCATTTAAGGCGAGTTATTATAACTGTATTGTTGCACGATCGACCAATAATAGGGTGATCGAATAGTTTTATGAGTTTTTTAAATATTTTTTAAATATTTTAGAGTTTATATCGAATTATAAAACTATTAAGTGAATTTCTGAAAATAATGTGTCATAAGCTTTCAAAATTAGATGCTAGGATAAATATATTGGATTCCTTTAGGAAATATAATGTAGTTATTTTTAAAATTTAACATTTTTTTGGTTTTTTTTTTGTTAATAATAAAATTAATGTTATACTAAAGGTCTTATATGTTTGATAAGTTTATTTGTCAATGGGGCCTAATTTTAGTTGACATATTGAGGCATCATGTCATGGATTGAATCCCCTCTATATGTTGGCCTACTTTTCATAATAGTTATTGATTAGATATACATGTTCAATGTAATTGATTACTGATATGTTACTTGTTATGGTTGTTAACGATCAAGATTTATGATGTAATTGTAATCGATTTATTAAAAAATAATAATATTATTTTTTTTTTCCAAAATAGTTTAAGAACATATCATAAAATCAAAATAGAATTTCGAAATAACTATAAGCAACCGTTACAAAATAATAAATATTTTGCTACAAAGTTAATTAATATGACATACAAGTCAATAAATTAGGAAATGTGAATTACTTTTTCCCTCTAACTCATTTGCCCCTTAACTTTTAGAAATGACAAAAGATACCATGCCAACTATCCAAGTTATTTTTAAAGCGTCCGTGCATTATAAAATTTTTCAAGAAAAAAAAAGTCTAATTGATTTCATTGTATATTGTTGGGAAAATTTCATTTTGTGTCTCATATCTTAGGGCCTTTTTCGATTTGATCCCATTTGTTGCATTTTCTCACAATTAATTCACTTGTTCAATTTTTTTTTCAAATTTGGTCCCAAACAATATTTTCCGTCAAATTGTTGACGGAGCCGTCAACAGTGGCAGAGCCTTGCCCCAATAACTTACTTGACGCTCTGTTAACAATTTGACGAAAAATACTGTTTTGGACCAAATTTGAGAAAAAATTGAACAAGTGAAACTAAATATGAAACAAAGCAAGAAATGAGACCAAATTAATTAAGGCCCTAAAATATGGGAACAAAAAAAATAATTTTTCCTATATTGTTTATATCTCAAAATTTGATAAAATGATCACCGGATATTTACAGTATCGAAATCAAGTTAAAACCTATAGAAATTAGA